>JANIJG010022360.1:0-27119 GCA_024611175.1 Megaceryle torquata
AAAAAAAAAAAAAAAAAAAAAAAAAAAAAAAAAAAAAAAAAAAAAAAAAAAAAAAAAAAAAAAAACAAAAAAAAAACAACAAAACCGTATCCTTCAAAATGAGACATTTTGGAGTGTTCCTGCAACAAGGATTTCTCTCTGCCACAGTCCTAACAGTGCCCTTGATGGCTGACTCTGCTGAGATAAGTGGTGGCAGACAGACTTGCTCCCTCTGCACCACTGTAGTGGCACAAGCATTTGTGCAGCTGCACCATGAGGTGGACCAAGGACACGGTTTGGGGAAACCTAATATTTTTCCTTATTTCATGCAGGAAGGAGGAAAGCCAGAGTTAGCTTCAAAGTACAGTACACCTCTGTGGTTGTATTTTTACAACAACAACAACAAAACTTTATGCTTTCTTCTATGAATTTTATAAGGTCTTTCTTGAAGCACACAGGAAAGTTTTTTTATTCATGTAATTATGTAATGATAAACACAAATTTTGGGAACAGCTATCACACAGCAGGCTCCGAGCCATGCTCAGCATTCCAGCCCAGAGCCAGCAAAAACCTAAACACATGAGAATTGTAATTGATGGCAAAGGCACCAATCACAGTCAGAAGGATTGAACACTAAATGTGTGTCCTGTAGGTAATTTTAAAAATGAAACTTGTAAACTTCAGCAACAGTTTCTGACAGGTAGGCATGGAAAGGGAAATTGCACTTGAGTCTTCTAGAGGGAGAGAGAGGTTAAGTGTCACAGAGAAATTTTTTTTTTTTTTCCTGTTTAGAAATCACAGGTATTGTAGGAAATGTGGTATACTAATGATGTCAAAAACCGAGACTTAAGAAACCTTAGTACTAATATGAATGACGCATTTTAAGAAGCAAGCTCCATCTCTCTTGTGCTGACAACTCCTTTAGCTTAGCAGAAAAGGAGTGACAGGTCTCCTCAACATTTCCACTAAGTTCACAAATCTGTTTTTATCTTTACAGAAAAGTATATTAAAAACACATAAACACTAGCAGTAATTTATATGATGTACTAGAGACACTAATTCTATGAGCTAACATACTAATGTGGCTAATGAGACTGATACATAATACTGTTAAAAATTTGCGAGTATTTGGAAAACCACAACTTAACTTCACAAGTGTGTTACAAGGACACTCACTCCAAAAATATCCTTATTATCCGGCAGACAGATGTTTCAGCCTAGCACACTAACATGACACACAGGTTTACAGCTCTTAACAACTCCTTTAATCGGGAACTGTGTATTCAAATCTAGTATTAAAATAAGCCATTGCAAACTTATTCTGTGTCCAAGACCCAACTACCTTTTATGCCTGTTAAAAATGCTAAAAAAGCCCCCTTAACTAAGCCTCTCAAAACCCCAATTAGTGTCTGTCTGGCATCTCTTCACCACTGACACTATGAAGTCTTTTAACAAGTAAGATGCAACACAACCAGGTTGAGGGCTGGAACCCCTCTCCTACAAGTACAGGCTGAAAGAGCTGGGGCTGCTCAGCCTAGAGAACAGAAGGCCCCTGGGAGACTTTATTGCAGCCTTCCAGTATCTGAAGGGAGCCTACAAGCAAGCACTGGCTGTGTTCAAGACCAGGTTGCATGGGGCCGTGCACAGTGTGGTCTGGTGGGAGGTGTACCTGCTCATGGCAGGGGAGTTGGAACTGGATGATCTTTAAGGTCCCTTCAAACCCAAACCATTATATGATTCTATGATAACCAACACAGCAGTCACCGGGAGCAGAAGGGGTAAATGGCACAGCCCCCACCATCTGTCAGCAGCATTTACCTGTATGGGAATAAACTATTTAAAAAATTTTCAGTTAAGTCCCCAAGCATTAACCACTAAGATGAATCAATGACTCACGATGACACTAAAACATTAAACCGTGACAGTAATTTATTCACTATTGTTTCGGATATTTCTCGGTGTGTGGCAGCTGCAGGAGGCTCAGGGCCCGGCTCAGGGCCCGGCTCAGGGAACACCGACCCCTCACCCATCTCTCATTTAGAAGGAAAACAGTAATCCCGAAAAACGGGATAAGGCTGCAGCTCTCATGAGGCAGCCGGTTCTCCTTCGGCCATCTGTCCTCAGCGAGAGGTGGCCCGCTTCTGAGCTCACCCGGCCTTGATCCACACTGAGGACGCTTCCGCCGGCGGGAGCGCCAGGATCCGAGGGGGCAGGGGAAGCCGCGGCCGGGCCACCGCCCACCCCTCTGCCCTCTCCCGCTCCGCGGCGCATGCGCCCGGCATGGCGCCTCCTTTCCCCATGCCGGGCGGCGGAGCGGTGGCTGGATGCGGCGGGAGCCAGGTGGGTCCGGCGCTCCCCCCCCCCCAACCCTCCCGCGGCCTTGCCCGCCGCCCGCGGGGAGTAGCGCCCCGCGTCCCACTCATCCCCTTCTCCCCTGGATTGTCCGGCTCGGCCCGCTCCTGCCGCTCCCCCAGGGCCCGCCCCCGTCGCCATGGCAGCGCGGCACACCCGGCTGGGGCCTGGCACTACGCGGCCTCTCCGTGGAGCAGCGGCCGTTTCACCCCCACCCCGGGCCAGACACGTTGCCTGCCTGCCTGCCTGCCCGCCCGCCCGCCCCGGCGCTCCGTCGGCCGCAGGCCTGTCCCGTGTGGGTGCGGACAGTGGCGGGGGCCGCCGCTGCCTCTGCCCGCCCCCGGCTGAGGTGAGCGACTACAGTGTGCTCGGCACGGGCAGGAAAGACTGAAACACACTTCCTTAGCAAGCGGCTGAGCTCTCCGGCAGTGCGACATTCGCTGCTTCGGTGACATCCAGAGTAGAGGCCCCCTCCGTTAAAAATTCAACAGCCGACACTCACAGACCCCTTTGCTGCCCCCCAAGCTCTGCGGGCTTCCAAGGGGTGGGAGCTGCCCAGCTCCCTCCGGGGTGACTATTCTGGCGCCAACAGTTTTCAGAGCAACAAACTGTAGCTCCTTGAGGTAGAGCTCTATAGACTGCAAAGTCTGTGGGACTGTACGGGCTGTAGGACTGTAATCCAGCTCTTCTGACAGCGTCTGCAAAATAACCCTGCGGGGTGTAGCCTTGGCCAGGACGTACCCTGTCAGGGAATGAGAGGACCCCCAGTGAAAGCAGGGGAGGATGGCTTCTGTAGGTGCTACCAGCGATGGGAAGATATTTCCTCCTTTGCAGCGGTTTTTATGTTTTGTAGCAGTTTACACCCAGTAGTGTGGCTGTACTCTTAGATAACAAAAAGATAAAGTAGATGATATTTTAGTAATCCAGACCTGTTTTCCCTTTGCACAGCTCTCTGGCTTTTCTGTTCTTAGAAAGAGACATGTTTCTGGGAGGCCTGCACCTCAATTAGTAAAACTGAGCCCCATGTCTGTGGAGTAATTAATCCCTGAAGAATACCTACAAAATACATTAAAGTATTTGCAATTATGTATCACTTGAAAGATTTTTTTTCATCTCTTGTTTTCATCAGTAGTTCATATGAAATGTACAGGGATCTACATGTGTAAGACAAGAAAGATCAAATAAGGGAGACAATCTTAAGGGCCAGATGCTTTAAGAATCACCTTGGAGATAAAATTAGCAATGTAATCCTCTCTCATTGCATCCCAAGTGATTGCTTGGGTGGCAGCATGAACTGATTTGTATAGTATTTCTTTCACATGCTTGAGTAAATATTGTAATTTGTCGTAAATCCAGTGATACCATGATGAGTATTTTTTAAATGATAGTCAAATTACAAGCACTTTCTGCTCATGAGTAGAAATTGTGAAATCTGACGGGTGAAGGTAGTTGCTGGAAAGGAATACACTATAAATAATACAAAAACCAAGTGGATTGCAAGTGCTCAGATAAAGTACAAGATTGCTTTAATCTTTTAGTAGTACCTGGCAAATGCATTCCCAGTTTCTGGCAGTATATTCCTGTTTTTCTCAATGGAGAGTGTACTTTGCTGGCTTACTTTAATTTTTCTTCTTGCTAGGATATAATTCAGAATTAAAGACATGCTTGTTTAAAGAGTCTCAGTTAAACTAGACAAAGTGCCTTTCTCATGTACTTAACCAGGTCACTCAAATAGTCCTTGTTTGGGTATTTTTCTGCTGTGCTGTAGAGGCTGCTCAGAGCTGGGTGGCTGTTGCTGGCCTCAGAGTGCTCAGCCAGATTACCTGTACTGGGTGATTAATACTTGTAACTCCTGAAAACAAGTACATTTCAAAATTAACTCCCATTACTGCCCTCTACAGTTAAAGACTACTTGCCTAGTGTGTAGCAGGTCACTGAAGGTCCTTTCCTGCCACCTGAGGAAAGTTCTGCTGGCAGCGAAGCTTTGTGGGAATTCCAAACTCCTCTGAGCCACAGCCGGCTGTGTCAGGCACCATGATCTGTGAGGTGTCATGGGCTGTGCAGCCATGATCCTCCACTTGAAGCAGCGACACAGGGACTCTCTGCTTCTTTCCTAGGCACGCTTCCTTCCTCAACATAGATTTTCTGTGTCTTTGTGAAGCAAGGTTCAGACTCCAGAATTGCAAATATTCAACAAAAACCAAATTGCTTCTAAACTTGTATTCTGTGGTTATTTTTCAGGAAAATAGAGAAATTTGTAAACATTTGTAAAACATTTTTAAGCATTTGTAAACATTCTTATTTCTGATCTCAAGTAGTTATTGTTGAAAATAAGAAAAACACACCAAGACATACCCATTTCATCAGTTTTCTCTCCATCAGTTTTCTCTCCATTCATCTATATAAAAATATGGACTTAGTCCTATCACAGGAACATGAGGGAAATAACAGCAACTTGCAGCTCTTGATCTCTGGCCACTTAGATCAAATTCCTTTGACCTCTTTGATTATTTACTCAAAGAGAGCTCACCCATTTTGTTCCTTAGCAAAAAGGGCATGATAAAATGCCTAAAAGGATTGGCTACCTTAGGGCTACTTCAGTTTAACATTTTCTCCTTTCTCTTACCTAGCCTGCCATTCTTGACTTTTTATTGTGTATAAGCTTAACAACTGTTCTGCAAACCCACAGCAAGTTCAATGTTTCTTCAAAATTATGTCTGCTATAATGGTGCTTTTGCAAAGGTTGATGGGCTTAATATATGGTAGCTTTTCAGAAATTCTAACATTTATGAAAGAAGGATTTCTTCCTGTTTTCCAAGAACCTGACCTTTGCTGGGTATTTCAAAGGCACAGGTACCAACCCAAAGTAGACCATTAGTGGATGAGGGCTCAGCAGCCTCATGGATACCACTGTGTTTTATCTGTAGAAAATGAGCTGTCTCACAAAGCAGAGCTAGATGGGGTTGCTGTAGCTCTCCTTTCCTTTTTTTATATCTATATATCATATCATCTTTATCTAGATATTTATCTAGTTGAATTTGTGATTTTTCTTGCATTTTAAAGCCTGTCTCTAAAACCAGATTCTAGACTATTTTCCTAGGCTTGTAGTCACCTTTTGCATTGCAAGTCCATTGAATGACCTGTAAAATTTGATAAAATTCTTCAGTTTTAGAACTGTCTTGTGCATTGAAATCTTCCTGTTACTATGCTGCCTTTATCTAAGGTTTCACTATATTTCCATTTCACCATTTATTGGCAGTTTTAGTTAACAGTGGAACACACAGAAGAAGAAGAACTGTCGGAAGTGGAGATTGTTAAGGAGGACAGAGATCACAGGTGGGCTGCTGACCTGGAATCTCATTAAGCAGCTAAACACGTGTATTTATCTCACAACCGTAACACCAAA
Organism: Megaceryle torquata; assembly: GCA_024611175.1. Taxonomy (NCBI): domain Eukaryota; kingdom Metazoa; phylum Chordata; class Aves; order Coraciiformes; family Cerylidae; genus Megaceryle; species Megaceryle torquata. The sequence continues at coordinate 5,738 of JANIJG010022360.1, forward strand.
GATAGGCTTTGACCCTGCTTTTGTGGTTGATTTGCAGTGGTACTGCATTATGCTTAAGGGACAGAAATCTTGCTACAAAGAAAATCTAAAAGCAAAATTTACAAAAAGTTTTTTAATAACATTTCATAGAGTTTTCAGTGTACACAAAAGTATTCCCTGAAGTGTTTTAATACAAGCTGAATATAAAGCAATATTATTTTATTTTTATTAACCAAACCACAAGAAGAGCAAATGGAAAAAAGGTGAAGCTGGATATGTCTAAAGCCAGCAAGGAACCAAAATACATGGTTGGTACTAAAATAAAATTTAATTAGGTAAAATAAATTAGGTTTTAGTAAACTTGATAAGTTTTAGGATAATTTGATGTTTTGATTCTGTGTACCAATGGATACAGCATAGTCTGAATAATGGTCAAACATTTTAATTGTACCCAGCTCATTATGAGACAATTTAGACGGTTTTCTACTGCCTAATCTGATAAATTAGTATCTAAGGTCATGGGACATGTGGATTTGCTGTCTGCTGTAAAGTAGCCATGAGGCAGCCCATGTAGTGCAAGAGAAATAAGCCGCCAGAAGCCCAGTGATCCTGTTCTACTTACCTAAAAAGCTTGTTAGTATCTTTAAATGTCAATCATGGTTCATTAGAATTTTTCCAGAGGATTTGGGTTCTTCATTTTGTTTAAACAGGAAAATTCCAAGCCTAGAGAGATGAAGATTATTAGTCACTAGCATCCTGCCTACTCTGTGTATTCTTTCCTTGGAAATGGCAAATTATGTCAACCTAATGGTTAACTCCCCCAGAAAGTCATCCTCAGCACAAACAAAAATATGATGACATAGCCTGTCTGAACAAATATGTTTGGCAACAATTTCTGGAACTAACTAAACTTTGCTATCATAAAGTGCCATTAATACAAAGAGTATAAATGTAGGAACAGATATAAGGAGCAACCCAACAAACCTCTAACACCTACAAATTGGTACAGCAAACCAATGGGTTGTTGCATCAAGAATCCAAACCACCCAAGAATTAATCCCCCTCTTCAATCAAATAGATAAACAGCGTTACTACATTATCCAAATGAAAAGGAATCCTAAGTGTGGCGGTGACAGCTTCTCAGATGCGAGCTTTCCCCAAAAGAGCATGCCTGTATTAAATATTAACTAAATTAAATTCTTATTAATTATCCGAATCTGCTATTTGTTCTTTAGGCAACAACAACAAAAAAAAGATTCCTCCTTTTCCTCCTACAAATCATTTTGCCAGATGCTCCATTTGTTTAACACATTTGTTGTGTGCTGACACTTGAAAAATGTGTCCCTTTACTCATAGCTCTGAGTTCCTGATTTCTAGAATCAATTTTATAACAACTATGAGCAATGTGTGATGAAACCAAGAAGTGATGCTGCTCTCAGTGAGTGTTCCTTGTTCAGGGATCTTCTGACAGGGAATGTGTCAGTGGTGGATCTAACTTGGGAGTCAGCTCTGCCTTGAGCAGGATGTTGGACTAGCTGACCTCCATTTCTTTCTGTCCCACATTTTCCATGGTGCTAATACAGGTTCCTGCTAAAGGTCTTTAATTCCCAGTAAGTCAACCCTGGATTTTGCTGGGCCTCTAAAGCAGCAGCGTGTTTTGGTTACTGCTTGGGATCCACTCACAAATACCTAAGAGAATGTGTAATTCTTTGTGTTCCAGCCTGGCATTGAGCAGAGCTGCTGGAGGCACTGGGGCTGTTCCCAGATCTTGTCATGCAGGGGCAATCGAGGATCAGTGTTTTGGGGGTCTGGAGCCCTCCAGTTTGACCTGCAGGCTGGGGAAGCTGAGGGCACCTGTCATCTTTGGAACAGAAACTTCTACATACTGAAGAAACACGTGCAACAGATTTTAGGCTCCACAATCCACTCAGATTTTTAAGGTGTGTTTTCCAAAATTGTGTACAAATCTTTTGATTTGTACAATCAAATCCAATACAAACAAATACAAATCAAATACAAACAAATCAAATACAAACAAACCCAATATAAAAAAAATCCAAGCTTTTGTGGATAGAATATGTCTACTATTTAAACAAGCAAGGAGAGCAAGCTACAGGAGACAACTTAAGGCTGATGCCAACATTACTAATTCCCAAAACACCATCTCAGCCAAATACCTGCCTGAATTTTGGCCAATAGAAAGATGAAGCATATAACAGGACTAGACTGTTTTTTTTTTATTTTTCAGAAATCACTTAGTAGTCATTTTTTTGCTGTATCCTGCTAATAAAAATGAGAAGAAAGAAGAATCTTTAATGATGAGCAATGAGCACTTAATTAATAGTAGGGATTTTTATAAGACATGCAGGGAAATGATAGAAAGCCCTTTTTTTTTTTTTTTTTTGGTCAGATAATATTTAGTGGTTTAAATTGATTTAGTAAGATAGAATCAGATTCTATCCTGTTTCATTTAGATTGGTTTATTACCTTATTTTTTTTCTAGTATTTAGCTAAATCAACAAAGTCTTTGCTTTGTTTTTTAGTAGATTACATCCTTTGCATTCAGATGAACTTATTTCTGTTATGGTTTTGAGATAATACTTTAAATGCAGTTAATTTATACTCACATAAATACTTCAATGATATCCTGTGCTTTATTGGGTGAGAAAAAAAAAATTGTTCAGGGTGTAATGACAGGTAACAATGAAACATTCATCTCTGATTTTCTTTCTGTGATATTTTAAAATTAATATACCAGTTTAACTGTGATTAATGTAACTTCAAATTATCTCTGTAGCTGTGTGCTTAGGTGTGTGATGCATATAGACATACATATATATTTACTTGTGGTTGATAATGGAAAAATAAGCAGGAAAAAAAAAAAAGATGTAAGTTTCAGTTGCTAAAACGTCACGTTGGTGTGGCCTGTTTGCCTCAATCCCTTTGAAATCTAGGCAGAGACAGAAAGCAGTTTATGGGATGATTATCTGCATAGTCTATAAGGCACTGCTCATACAGACTTAAGTTTCTTAAGTTTCTTAGGAAAAGATAGTTACTAGCTCCTCCCAGATTACCATCACGAATCCAATTAACTACAGGAAATACTGTGGCAACATCAGTCGGCCTCTCTTCTGTAAAATGTGAATCCGCTGCGGTGTATTTCTTGGGGCTGATACTGCAACAATGAAGGGATCAACAGTCACCTACTCTTTTTTCAGGGTAACAGGTAAGGTGTTAAACTGAAAGTATTGAAACTACTAAAACTCCTGTAAATTTACTATGGCTTTGGCTGTATGAGATTTAAAAGTAATTCCTTTAACTTGCAGAGTTCATTTTTAAACTTTGCCTCTTCTGAATTCTGTTAAAAAGCATTACTAACAATATTTCATTGTTTTGTATGTAGTCACAGTCTTACAAGTCTGTTAGTCTCTTAGTAAACATGCTATTCATGATCAAGAGTATCTGAGTCACCAGTTTTGTTTGTAGAACAGATAATATATTCATCTTACACCATCTCCTTTATAATTCTCAATAGTAATTAGTGTCTGCCAGCCTGTTCTAAGTAACTGTTAACTATTGGGATAACAGTACTGCAAAATGCTGATGTGGCTTAGATAATGTTAATCAAGCCAATTGGTAGACCTGTCCATCGCTTTAACTCACAGTTTCTTGCTATTTATGTAAAAAACCCCCTGTGAATAGCAAATGCTGAATCACCAGACCAACACCTGCCTAATCTTCTAATTAATTATATTCTTTTGTCTCTTTTGTAGGTGGAAGCAGTTACAGTCCTTTGTAAATATGAATCTTAATGATTAAATGACATTCACCTTTTACTAAAACAGATGGGAAATATTTTTTTTTTCCAAAAAGGGGAAAAAAACATATAGAAATAAGAAATCATTTCTGCTTGTGGTCCGTGTGAAAGCAGTAGAGTTTTACAACAGCTATAGTAAAGTTCTGTGCTGTAAATTACATATAACTAAACTATACAAAAATTTGCTGAAATGATTACCTTGTCTTCTCTCTGTCCTATAGCTATGTGTTTTGGTGTTTGTTTTTTGTTTTTTTTTTTTTTTTTAATCTATTTATTTATTTGTGTTTTCTTTTAGGTAGTAAACCTTTCAAATAAGCCTAGGGAATTGTGCCTACTGAAATATGTGTGCTCAATGCTAAAACCGCCTTCAAGACTTCTGTTAAGAGACATACCTATCATCTGCAAGCTTTGTTACTGAACCTTTGCATTTTGCTTAGTTATTTGTAGTAAACAAGTTTAACGAAAACCACTTATCTACTAATTTAACAAAATTTTAGGAATAAATGCTTTGTTACTTCTGGCAATGTTGAAATTAGATAGTCTGTTTTGATTTAAAACACGGTTTGATTTACCAGTGCTTTCTGTAGAAGTGACTGTCTCAGCAAGTTTAAAAGATTTTTCTGTTAAAAACTCTGTCATCATCAACCACATCAGCCTTAAGGCCTGAATTTAGAGATGAGTTTATAGTTCAGTAGCTCTTAACTGCTTCCTTAACTGTAATGTCCTCCTTGTACTATCAAATTTTGGTTAATCTTAGTTATATAAATTATCTTTAGTTAGCTGTCTGTTTATCTAAAACATCTTAATTAGTGCAGTTTACAGAACTTTACATTTTGGCATTGAAACTTTATCCTGTATGATCTTATATTTAGACAAATACCCATTTGACTTCTGCAGGACTGATCACAAAAGCAAAGCTTCTCAGGAAGATAAGTACCCGCAGAATCAGGGCACTGAGTAAATTTTAGAGGTTACCTGAGTGCTCAGCTACTGAGCCACCATGGCCCCTACCTGCATCTGTGGTTAACTATATTCCTTTAAAATTTGGCTAATGGGTCGCTACTTATACATGACTGCAACAGGCAAAGAACAAATTCACTTTGGAAGACAAGAAAATAGTAACAATAACCTCAGAATTTTATGTGACAGGCATATAAGCATCAGCATTTGCCTACTTTGTATGAATATATTTGAGGTTTAAAATAGGTTTTCTTATACAGTGATATTTTAAAACTGAAAGCTTATCCAAGATTATTTCCTGTTAATATATAAAAGCAATCTTCTGATAGGTGTCATCTGCTGTTGTATTCCTGTTTACCAAATCCAGATGAATCTGGAGAGGTGGGACCTTACTGTTGGTAGATAGCTCCACAGAAATGCAGTGAGAAGGTTTGCAGTGGGATTGCTGTTCATGCTGGCAGCTTAACTGCTGCAACTGGAATCATTCCAGTCTGCCATGCAAGCTCTTCTCTCTGTTTTGAAAATGTATTCTGACATAAAAGATAGTAATTGCATCTATTAAATAACCATCTTAATTGCTGAGGTAGAGTGAGACCAGCATCTTCTTGTCTCATCACTTTTTGGCTTTATAGTTGTTTTCTGGCTGCTAAAATATTAGACATTGCTCCTTTCTCTCATTTCATTCTGGAGCAAAAATTCATCCCAGTAACTGTAAGATACTGATTTCCAGATCCTGAAATACAAAAAAGGAATCTTCCTTGTTATAAGGCAGAGAGACACCTAAGCCAGTTGCCAATTTGCTAGCCCCACTGCCTGTTTGCTGGGTCCATCCTACAGTCCACTGCTGTGAACTAGTAAGGTGTGCCTCCTTGATGCTCTTTGTAAGTCTGCCCACCAGGTAGTTGCAGAACCTGCATGGTTGTAGATCCCTGATCTACCCCAGTTGTCCTACTTGCTGCATGGCACTTTACTACTCAACTGGTAACTTTTCAAGGAGAAGTGGTTTTACTCCAGAGGAGATGGATGTGAGCAAGAGGCTGTTTCACTCCTTAAAAGAAAGTGGAAGTGGAGACGGATCTCACCTATGAGTGTGCCTAAATTGTTTCCTCTGCAAGAAAGTTACCTCTCTGCCTGTATGAAGCAGTCAGTAGGACTTGACTGTGGTCAGGTACCAAAGGCAACAAATGAACCAAAAGGAAAAAAAAAAAAAGTTATATACCCTTTCTGTCAGGAAATGGTCTGCTCAAAAGTAGGAAAAAAAAGCACAACTGAACACTTAAAAACCACATACAGGCAACAGAACAAGTGTAACATACACACCTGGAGGGGATGTACTGAAATATCCCCCTCGGTGTTTGACATCTGATGGTGTATCATGATTTCCAGAGATCTTTCTTTCCTTGCACACTGTGGCACTGCTATTTCCTTCAGTCAGCCAGCAGCATAGGCAGAGTTTTTACCATGTTTTGGTTTCATTCGCTGTGTTGCTTATGCACATTTAATGCCGTTGCTTCCTGTGATAAAACACAAAAGAGATGGAGCATCACCTGAGACACAGTTCCATTTCTTGAATTGGGAAGCAAGGATTAAAAGAACAGCTTCTTTGCTGTCATGGGAATAGAAATGCATGTCAGAGATAATAGCGGATCTGATTAAGGTGGAGTCTGGAGTTGTGGTGGCCACAAGGCATGTAACTCAGTTCCCTCAGGCAGCTAATGAGGACCATGACCTGGGGTAAAGCTCTGGGCTTGTTTTTTTCTTCAGCACCTATTAAGTGTTCATGTGATGAACAAAAGGAAGACGATCTTTTAAAAACTAGAAATATTTGGTATGTCGAAGAATCAGGAGAGAGTTGTTTCTTTTACACAAGCACAATTTTTACACACTTTTTATCTGTGCAGGAGTGATGTACCCCTCTTTAGTAACACTGAACTACTACTTCCTGTCCCAAATGACAACATTTTTACATCTGTTTGAGGGAGTGCAGTAGAACTCTGTAAAGTGATTTGTTGCAATCATGCATAAAGTTTTTCATAAATAAATACAAGGGAATTGCTCACATTGATCACACTGTGCAATTGAAAACACCTGCCAGGAAGTTAGTTTAGCAAACTGAAAAACAATCAGGCAAAATATTTAAGACATTTGGAAGTTCCTGGTTATACAGAACAGGAAATACAGATTTGGTATGATCTTCTGAAATCAAATTGAGGGAGGTTTCGTTTGCTACACAGCAAATAAATACACTGTTTACCTCTGCTGTTTAGAACAATCTTGCTGTTGTTTTGTAATCCTGGAGTTATATTATCTTCTGCATTAATCTCCATCTCTTCCCTTTTCAATTAAGAGTCCTTGTCAGACTGAATTCTAGTTGTTTTTTTCTTTTTTTTTTAGAAAAAGGGGAGGGGGGGGAATAGTTTCAGATTATAGAAATATCTCTGAAATTTAATCTCAATTTTTTCTTAACACTTGAATACAAGGACATAGGAAAACTAAATAGTTGTACTTGTGGTGCTTCAGCTGCCCATATGATGAGACATATCTTTTTCAAATCCGTGTATGTTATCTGGACAAGCTCTTAAGATTTTTTTAAAGAGAACTTACTGAGAAATTGAAACCAACATTTTTTGTTAATTCAACTCTTTTAGTGCTAAAAAGAATTTATGAGAATAAAATAATTTCTTTAGCTACAAAGTTTCCTCTGATTGTTGAAAGCCATCCCTTACTGATTTCAAAGTTCACAGGAAAAAAAAAAACCAGAGGTTTTGGAGCTTCTTCAAATAGAATGCAGTTTTATGCAACTATTCCTGCCTATTTATTAAAGAATTGACTTTTAAAAGCACAGAGTCAGATGGTCAAGGAGATGAGTAGAAAATGTGCCAGATATCCTTTAATCTTTATTAAGATTAATCTTATTTCATATTCTGATTATAATTTTTACATTAAAAATGCATTTTTTAGCATCACTGAAGTTTAAGAAAGCCTTTTGGCTTTCAGAGGCAAATGTTGCTCTCATCTTTTTGAGTCAACTGATAGGGCAGTATTAAAGGGTTATTAATGTGTAGCTGTGTTCTGGGCATCCTGTAAAGGAGAGAGCTGCACTAGGTGACTGTGGAATAAAGTCCACTAGCATTGTTGGAAGAATAATTTATTCAAGTCCATGGTAGATAATATAATATTGGGATGAATGAAAGTCTACTTGAATCTATTTAAATATTTACTTCAACATCAGTTATGCAGAATTCTAGACAAAAGGTGGACAATGAACAGCAAGCAGTCAAGCAGTTAACTCCACACTTCAACACAAACAGGACTGTTATACCAGATAATATGTAATATATAATAATTATACTGTAATCCCCACAATGCCTTTTTTTTTTTCTCTTTAGCAAATCTGTATTTTAAACCACTATTTATGCTGATTTCTAACACTGGTTTTGCAGAATTTTGGACCTAAGGTTTGTGTATTTAGTAAAGTTTCCATAGTTATACATACAGCAGAGACATACTCAGTTTGGTATAAAAGAAGTTTGTTGTACTTGCAACTATTTTCCTATAGAGACAAGAGAAAGAATGATAATCTTCTACTGGGTAGGAATTTCCATTCATGATCCATGTAAATGGTTTATTTAAACATCACAGTGGCTGATTAATATGATCATTTTTTTCTTTTGTCAGCTAGAAGATCTTCAGAGCTGGATTTACGTTGTATTAGATATTATATATTAAAGCATGAGAAAAACCTGTTTTCTGCTTAGATAGATTCTTGTGTTCTGTTTTCTTGTTAGAGGAGGATTATCATTTATGTGACTTCAGACTTACCAACAGACTAAAAACAAGGAGTGGAGGGAAGAGATCAGAGAAGGTGTCTAGCTTGGGGATAGAAAGTTTTCCAAGTATCAACTGAAATTATAAATGGTGTGATCTAGAAATGCCATTAGGATACTATTAGCTTTGATGAAACTGCCCCTTACAAGATTTTAGTTTGAGACCTCTGCCTGTGTGTATACTTTTAAGAATCTGAGAAAATCAAGATGGCATTATGTTAAATGCTTTTAGCTGAGTGATTCCTGTCCATATCAAAAATGTGATTATAAAGTATGTAATCAGCCAAACTCTAGACCTTGAAACACAACTGACTAACTTTTAATTGCTAGGACAGACAGTGAGGCTGTTGAATTTTAAGATGACTGTACATGAAAAATAAAATACAGTCTATGTCTGACTGTCCAGATTTTAAGCCTCAGATAACTCTATAATCGGGTGCCAGGCATTCAGCTTTATTTTGAGTTTTTGAGCTTCTGTTGTACCTTTTTCAGTGAACATTTTACTGTTTCAACAGGTACTGCAATGGCTGCAGGAGTTCTGCTGCAAAATGAGCTACCGTATTCCTCATTGCTAGAGAGCAGTCTGTATCTTGCAAATATGAGTTCAGGTAATATTTTTTCTCTGATATGCCTTTCATAAAAAGTGCTTTAGAGAAATTCTGGGGAAAAAAGAAATCCACAGAAAATTAAAAACCCCAGAAATATTATCCCCAATTGTAAACATAAAATGTCTATAACAAAACCAACGTGCATTACTTTATCAGCATCACAGTATGTTAATCTGTTGAGATTTTCTCTATATGTAATGTTCATATTGTCAGATTTCTTGAGGAAACTATGTGATTTTTGTGAAACTATGCTCTCTGAAAATACAAACATATCTTCCATGAAATTCTCCTGTCTAATAAAGTGTTTAAACTCCTATAGGATGTAATTCTTCCTTACTGTTTTGGGTTAATACTTACAAATTCTGCTAGATTCAGTAGGAAAATAATGATGTTCAGCATTTTGTTTTGCTCATTTCTGGCTCCGTTATCATCTGATATATATTGAAGAAGACTTTCTGGGAAGAGAGGAGAAAAATAATTAAGTACAAGAAAGCAATATAATTAATAAGAAAAACATTTTTTTCATGTTTCTTGGCTATATATAGCACTTGAAATAGCCTTTTTAATCTCCTTTCTCCTCCATGCAACTTCCAGAATAAAAACATTTATTCCCTCACCTTTCAGTAGTAGCTTTGTTATTGAATTAGAATAGTCATACTTTTGAGACAGTAGCTTACAGACTCATCTGTTCTTCCTTTCCTTATTTTCTTTCCTTCTTCTTTTCTTTTCCCCTTTCCCTTCTCCCCTTCCCCTTTCCATTTTCCCCTTTGTCTTTTCCCTCTCTTTCTCTCTTTTCCTGAGACCATTGCAATCTTTCTGGGCAGCTTATTCTTTCTAGCAAAGTAGGAGGCAATTTGCCACCTAATACCTACTTCCAAAAGCCTAAAGCACTCAACTGATGCATCTTCTCATCCCCCCAGTCTTCTTTATCTCAGTCTGTAGGGCTAACAGCTTTGCTTAATAAAAAATCTGTGCCCTGAAAAAAAACCAAGCCTTTCGTTTTGAGTAACAAATTGTGTTTTGTTAGAAGATGTGAATGGTCCAGAGTGAACAGTCTACGATTCATCATGTACTGAACTATTTCAGTAGGAACACACTAATCCCAATCATTACAGAGCTAATGATGCATTTTGGAGCAACTAAGTGGAGGAGGAGAGGTGGTTGCGGAATGTTAAACCAAGAGATGGGGGAGTATAATGTACTTACTTACAGATTTCTCAGGAAGCAGAACCTCCAGCTACGTCTTTATTGTTCATTTGAATCTTGTGTTTTGTGCCTTGGTGAGTTCTGAATGCATGTTATTTACAACTAACTAAATACTCACATTGTTTATGGAAAATGTTTTGGTTGTTCCCCATCCGTTTTTGAAATTACCTACTTGCAATGCAACTGTTTTTATCAAGCTGCAGAACAATTTGTCCCAAGCAGACTCAATTCCTATAGAAAAGAGCAGCCCTAAGGATAGCTGGCAGCAGTGCCTTCATTGTTAGTTACTATGGAGACGGCTCAGCCCATGCTGATGAGCTGCTGGAGCATGCAGAAGGATGCACAGAGCTCTGCAACTTCAGCGCTGAGCAACTGGAGTTTCAATACAGTGCATCCTCAGCACCCTTCCTTAGACGGTAGCTGGGCCGGTCAGCCATGCAGGTTTCACCCCGAAGGCGTTCGGCAGTCAGTATTTTTAGCAACTTTTTCCAGGGTCGGAGGCATTCTTCCTCCGATCCCCTTCTTCGCATAATCCAGAGGCGCCGGAGCTCAGTTGTAGAGGTGCTCTCATCATCGACTCGCCGGGTTATGGTGGCAGTATCATCTCTGAGCCCTGAGGAGCTGGATGCAAGTTTTCCTGAAAAAAAAAGTAAAGTACTTTTCATTAAGACTTTTGACAGTTCTGGATGTTTTCTTGGTATTACATTAACACGCTTTTGTTCTGTTAACTATTTTATGCATATACATAAAATAGTGTATTCTGGTTTTTTTTTCCCTGTATTTGATACTTTGTTCACTGATTCCTTATTCAGGGACTAATATATGCTTTTCACTCTAACAGCACAGTTACAATGAACAGCTGATATAGAAGCATATGTTCACACGTACACTATGGCTAAATATTTCCAATTTTGGGTGGAAAAGGATTGTGCCATTTATTTCAGTTGGAAAGGCTATCACACACCTCTAACTTAATCAGGAAAAAAAACCTAAGTGTGAGAAAAAAACAACTTCTGCAGCAAAGCAAGTGATTTTTTTTTCCCCTCAGAAACTTTAAGTCCATGTTGAAAAATGAGCCTTAACTATGTATTCCATATATTTATGCTGTTTGTAATGTCATCAGTTTAAGGTTGAACCGGTACTTTTAAGGTGGAGTTGGATTTCTGAGCTTCCTTGCTGAATCTGTATTTGCCTGTGTTCTAGGAAGTTCGAGGCGTCCAACAGCAAAATATACGAAGGTGGGGGAGCGCCTTCGCCATGTCATCCCTGGGCACATGCAGTGCTCAATGGCATGTGGTGGACGTGCCTGCAAGTACGAAAACCCAGCTCGATGGAGTGATGAGGAGCAAGCCATTAAAGGGCTCTACTCATCTTGGTAATAAGCAGCATTTACTGTCAGTAAATATAACTCTAAGAGAGAATTCAAAGGAAAATAATGTGGGTCTTTTTTTTTTTTAATCAGATACAATTAAGCATAAAGCACAATGATAGCTTGATTCAAAATTACGAGTGAATTACAACAGTAATTTAATTTGTTATAATTCAGAATTACAACAGTAAACCATATGGCCATTGTACATAGCCTGGTAAAGATGATGAAAGATCATGAAAGATTTCTGTTGTCTTGCAATAAGTTTGGTTCAAATCCAAAAGAATAAATATGTATCTGTCATGAGTTATACAAAAACTGTTCTGGGTTATAGACAGTTCTTGCTAAGGTTTTATTTACTGTTATGTAAATGTAAGGTCTGTGTTCAAAAGGATATTTGTATGCAGTAATATTCACATGAAATGTATCTGTATCTGCGTTCTCACTGATTTTTTTGGTAACTGCAGGTGCATTTCAGAAGCATACAAACCTTAAAGGGCCAAACAGAGATCTCAGTCCAGATTTATATTCAAATTAATTTTTTAATATGTTCATTGGCCTGGCATTTAAACAGTTTCAGTAATGGACTTTTGATAATGTCGTATCTGTACCAGCTTAACAAGATTTATCACTATCACTGCACAATGTTAGAATTTTTTGAAAAATCATTTCTAGCTCATCCACAAGGTATTTCTGTCTTTCTTGAATATTGCATAGTATTATTTTGGTAGATTCATACACAGGAAATTATTTAAAATGACATACTTCTCTACTTTTCTAATTTCTCAGGATAACGGATAACATACTGGCTATGTCTCGACCCTCAACAGAATTAATTGAAAAATACAACATCATTGAACAGTTTGAAAGGTAACAAACATTTTATTTATTTTAGGTATTCCTAGTGTAATTCCTTATCAATTTTCTCTTTCAACATAGATTTGGATTGTTGATAAAGATCCTTTCATTTTAATGATACACAGGTAAAAATTTGAATAAATATGTTTATATAAATAAGGGATAATGAGATTTTGGCTGCATATAATACTTCGACTCATCTATTCTTTCCTTAAGATGTGGCATAAAAACCATAATTAACCTTCAGCGTCCCGGGGAGCATGCGAGCTGTGGGAATCCACTGGAACAAGAAAGTGGCTTCACCTACCTTCCTGAAGCTTTTATGGAGGCTGGAAGTGAGTTCACTCCTGCTGCTGTTCCTCATGAATTATTGATTTTGGCACTTACGAGAAGTTTTTACTTGAATTCTTGTGTGTTAAAAGCAGCTATGTAAGAAATGTTGCCCAAAATGGGATGTAAACATGGAACTTGGCAAATACAATCAAGAGTGAATAACATGTTATTGAAGATCATATATATGTAGAGTGAGATGGAAGGTTATGTTTATGTGTTTAGAATAGAGAAAGGACAACATCTAAGTTAAAGTTTTCTTTTTTTGCCTGAGTTCACAAATAGATAATGGTGTTTCAAATTCTGGTACAATCCGTGTTTTCTTACCTAGACTATAAAAGATTATTTAATTTAAGGACATTTGAATTGACAGTGTTCTTGTATTTCCATATTATGGTGAGATAAGAAAAAGTGTCTCTTTGTAAAGAAACAGCTTTTTACTGAAAAATGCTTTTATTTCTAAAAAGAAAAAAATTACCTTCTACCTATATATAGCTCAGTAATTCTTGTATGAATCACTTCATTTTGTTAAAACCTTTTGCGTTCTAGCTGAACTTTAGTATGACAAATCTTTGCTAGCTTCAGGTACTTATCAAATTTCAATAGCAAGCATGTATCAAAGTGGGAAAATAATCTCTTCTAAACGACATGTACATATTTTGCAATTTTAGTACTATCATTTATTATTAGTCACCTGTCCGCTGCATATAGTACTGAAAATTTCACATGGGGTATGGCAGAAAATAACTCTATCTCTTTCTATTTTAGTTTATTTTTATAATTTTGGATGGAAGGATTATGGAGTGGCATCTCTCACTACTATACTTGATATGGTAAAAGTCATGGCTTTCGCTTTGCAGGAAGGGAGGGTTGCTGTTCATTGTCACGCAGGACTTGGTCGGACAGGTATGTGCTCTACTACAACATCAACAAAATTGTTTTCCTAAAAATGCAGAACAGTCTCTGGTTATAAATTATTAATGGTATGTTTAGATTCTATTTCATTGCAAGATGTACATTTGTATAATGTTTAAAAATGCGGAACCAATTTGTGAAAATGGGCTGAATGGCTAGAGGAGACCAGGTTTAGTATATTAAAAGCAGAAACCTCTAAGGTTAGAAAATTTTTGAAGCTGTATATTAATTCCCTGTTACATTCAGATGGGAGGGCTTCTTTTTTGACGGGAAAAATTTGCCTACTGCACTTTCGTTGTCCAATATTTATTATATGTTTAAAAAGCTGTCACCCACGGTTAGATCAGGCAGATTTGATGGAGCAGCTAAAATTTCACTTGCTTCTTCCAAGACATTTCTGCCTACGTCCTTCCTGTACGAGCCACCATTGCTCCTGTGTTGGCAAACGATGGAACTCCTAGAGATGCTGCAGTGAGAAAGTAGTTCTCACTGAAAGTATAGTGAGAATGGGTTTTCTCTCTTGTGGTCCAACAAATGCAACTATCCTTAGGTAATAGCATCACGTAATAGAGAGCGTAACGCCTGTATCTTTACCTGTATCTTTACCTGTATTAATTTCTATCCCATAGTTCCACTGCATATTTGCATTGGTCTGATAGTTCTTCAGCTAATGCTTGTCTTTATATTTTCCAGGTGTTCTAGTAGCTTGCTACTTGGTTTTTGCCACAAGAATGAGTGCTGATCAAGCAATTCTCTTTGTCAGAGCAAAAAGGCCTAATTCTATTCAGACTAGAGGGCAGTTACTGTGCATCAGAGAATTCACTCAGTTTTTGGTTCCTCTGAGAAATGTATTTGCGTGCTGTGAGCCCAATGCACACACAGTGACATTGTCCCAGTACCTGACCCGTCAGAGACATCTGCTCCATGGTTATGAGAGCAGGCATCTCAAACACGTGCCAAAACTTATTCACCTAGTTTGCAAATTGCTGCTAGACTTGGCTGAAAACAGACAAGTGGTAGAGGCAGAATTGTTAGATATACCAGATCTCTCAGCTGAAATTGAAAAGACTGTTTCTCAGTTGGTATCCACACAGCTAGACAGAGATCTCACAAGGCAGGACAGTGATACATCAGACTCCTCCCACATCCACTCGTCCACTTTTGAGACTCAGGATTCTCTTTACTCCCTGGGACATGAATGTGATCCTCTTTGGAAAAGAAAGAATATTGAATGCCTTCAGCCTCTTACTCATCTGAAGAGACGTCTAAGCTATAGTGAGTCAGATTTAAGGAGAACTGAATTTCTTTTAGAACAAGGAGAAACTGCATGGACGGTACCTGTTCAGATATTACAGTACAACAAACTTAAGCAGAACAGCGGTGAGGAATGTTCTGCCACAGATGAACAAAAGACGCAGTTAGATTTAAACAAAGAAATGTTAGTGCGCAATACGTGCATGTTCTGGAGTCAAGGTAAATTTAATTTGGATGGACGAAAAGATGGATCCTTGCTTTATCACAGAAGGAACTCTACCAAAGAAGTGCAACGCAGCAGAACCTTTTCTTCAGGTCTAGCATCTATCCACTACACCAAGGAGTCTGGAACACCCAGGCATAATTTTAACAATGAGACTGGTCATAGAAAAGACCACAAGACTAATATGTATAGCAGAAGAGTCTATGTCTCCGAGGACTCTGATTCTTCTTCGTCATCTAAAGTGAACTTTTCCATTGGATATGAAAGCCAAGGTAGCAAAGACATGTCAGAGGCAATTCCACACATTGTTCTGCAGTCAGAATTAAGCTTGGAGGCCCGAAGAGTTTTGGCAGCAAAAGCACTTGCAGATATAAATGAATTTCTGGAAGAGGATGAAGTGAAGCAGAAGGTAGAAATGTGGCAGGTAATTTTAAACTTGATTCAGTGTTATGGGCTCTGCATAGTTCACCAAGGTTCATTCCTGGAATGGCCAAAATGCCACTATGTCCTTTGAAATGGCACATGGGGACACCAGTTTATACTGTCATTGAGTAAATTATTGTATTTGTCAGGTATGGGCCCTTTATTTCAAAAGCAAGCAAAATGCACCTACAAGTTTTGGTCTTCAGCGGGGAGTTAGAACATTTTTTCTGGTTGAGTTCATTCATTATACTAATGAAAATTGGTGCAATTAGCTGTGGCTGTAACTTGGCTGCTGGTAGCATAAAAGTACAGATCTGAAGGTGGAACTGTGTTGTTTATAATCAGTGCTTTCTCAGACATAATCAGAGTATTCTGTGTGTAAAAGAATTTAGTAGAAACTTAACTGCTTATCCTCAAAACCAAGTCCTCATTGCAACATTTGCTTTGAAGTTGGAATCCAAAGATCTTTTATGTATTCTGGTAGATAATTGGGAGGTTCTGAGCTGCACTGTTTATGTCATCCTTCTGTTTTAAAGAATCATTTGTATTACTGCTGATTAATGTTGATTCTTCAGAAAAAGCTAGAAATAGGGGGGTTTTTTTAAGTCTTAAGTCTTTTTTTTTTTTTTTTGCATCAGAACATAAGTAGCCAAGTACTACTGCAATCAAAAATAATATTAGCAAAAGTAAATAGATGATGCATTTTCAGTTTTCTTCTGTTTTGTTGTTTTTTTTTTAAGAAAGAACTGAATTCTCGAGATGGAGCTTGGGATAAAATCTGTACCGAGAGAGATCCTTTTATCCTCTGCAGTTTGATGTGGTCCTGGATAGAGCAGCTGAGAGAACCTGTTATATCCAAAGATGATATTGACATGCTGGCAAAAAATTGCACAGAATCACAGGATGCACTTTACTTACTGAGAAAGGTAGATATTATGTCAATTCATTCTTTATCTGCCAAGTACACTTTGTTCCTGTGTGATAAAACTATTCATTTATGGCCTTTAGGCAGGAGAAATGCAACTTTGAAAGGCAACTTCAATCTCTTTAAAAATCAGAATTATTATCTGGGTATTGAATAGTATGAGCTGTAATCAGTACTGTGGTGATGAATATTGTAAGAAAAATGCCAGCTACTGTCATTGAACAGCATTAGGCAGAAGCTCGACTTCAGCATATTTCCCTGTGAATTCTGCAGTTTTGAGATCCAAAGGCAAAAATGAGAAACCTTTTCTCTGTGACTCGATATATGACTTTTGTTAATGTCACAGCTGGCAACTGCACTTAGTGGGTGTCATATTGGTGGTGTAAACATCTTAATCCATCAGCTGTGGAAGAGCTGGGGCACAAAATAGGAAGATTTTGCCAATCAAAGAATCAGAAACCAGGTAAAATTCTTCTACATAAGTCAGAACTGTATCTGTATTATGTGCATTCTGAAATGCCTGTGAAAAACAGGTACATCTGATCCAGAATCTTTAATTGTGCTTTCCCCAAAGCGATAGATGTGAGGTAAATAATAATTTAAAAAATCTATTCTTAATCTCTCACGTACAAAAATTAATTTCTTAAGTCTTCAAGAATTGTTTCAAAAGGATCTTTGAAGAAAGCAGGGCCCCTTTTAACAGCCTCCAAATATCCAAGAATATAGTTTCTCATCAATAGGTGGTCAGAACTTTTATGTGCAGTCACCATCTTCATGACATGACATTCAGACTTCCCAAGTTCATCTAAAAACATTTCTTCCTGAAGCACTCTTCCACTCTGTCAGAATTTTAACTTTATATTTGTACTACATAAAAAATAACTGCTTGACACCTGTTAGAAATGAATGGGAAGGGAATAATTATATTTTTATTTAATTCAAAAGTACTAATTTTATCTTATCTTGTCCTATATTATTTTAGAATCACAGAGTAGTTGAGTTGGCAGGACTTCTGGATATCTTCAGATCTGGGTGCCTTGCTCAAAACAGGCTCAGCTAGAGCAGGTTGCTTGTATGACAGATACTCCAGTCCCTTCATCCTCTTTGTGGCCCCTCACTGGACTTATTCTAGTATGTTGATGTCCTTCTTATAGCAAGAAGCCCCAAGCTGGACCCAGCACTCCAGGTGTGTCACCTCCATTGACCTGCTGGTAGCTCTCTGTCTAATACAGCCCAGGATGCTCTTAAGCTGCCTTTACCTTAAGCGCCCGTTGCCAGCTCATGTTCAACTTTGTATGCACTGGGACACCCAGGTTCTTTCCTGCTAACCTGCTCTCTGGCCAGTCAGCCCCCTGTATGTACTGGTGCATACTTAGCTGCTCTTTCAAAAAAGTTTTAGTTTTAGTTTAATTCTCACTGTTAAGTGACCTGCTGATGCGGATGTGCCGATGTCTCCTTTGGAAAAGGGATGGAAGCTAACAGCCACAAAGTTACTATTCTCTCTTTATGCATCCTTGCTAGCATTGCCCAGGTATCTTTTTGTCTTTTGCAAGCTTCTTGTGGTGAAGGAGACTCAGTAGGACAGAGAGAGATGCAGATCACCCAATGTTAGCTGGGGAAGGAGCCCTAAACATGCATAGTGTTTCAGGCTGAAAAGATCAAATCTCACTTTTTCTATGCCTGTGCACATGAACACTACCTTTCGTGTTGGGGACCTTGAAAAATAAGTCTCCAAACTCACACCTGTCTTCCTAGAAATTTCCAGAGCAGTTTGTGGTATGCTACAAGATAAGAATTTCTCCCATCATGACTGAAATAACGATGTAGATGCTCTTGAGGATTATGAAAATTCCCTGAAGGTTTCAGTACAGGAAGGCACAGTCTGATATTTCAACAGCAATTAATGAAAACTGAAAGCTCGAAGTTTTTCATGAAAAAAATTCTTCTAATGAGCTGCTGTTCCTTTTACCCACCAGGAGCAGTGTCAGACCATCCTTTGTATTTTACACTGTGTGGTGAACTTGCAAACACTACCAGCTGATGTGGAGGAGGCATTACTTGCTCGTGCTATTAAAGCTTTCACGAAGGCAAGTAACCATTTGTCCATAACATCGTGTTTATTTGTTTTAAATCTCAAAGGGGGAATCAACAGAGCAGGCCTCTGTGAGGAAAGTTACAGTAATTCCTTCACACTTACCTATTTCAAAGTCTACAATTCATAATAATCAGCCTGCATAAAGGGTAAAAAATAGTCTCAAGAAAATTAAATTCTGTCACTACAGCCTTTATCCTTTGGTCTCATTTTTCTTCACTGGCAATTCATAGACTTGTTCAAATTAGAGAAAAGATAATTGCTTTGGTAAATTCTGTACTACTTGGAGTCTTTCCATCAGATGAATTAATTTTCTGAAATTACACTGCAATTCAGTTAAGTTTCGGGCTCCTAATTTAGGATGTATATAAATAACTTCTGCTTTTGGAATCATTTGCTCCCCATGACAGGTTAGGGTTGCTACTGTTCAGCTCAGAACTGCTTGCTCCTGAGATTCAGCAGGTGAAATTATTTGAGCAGAACATTCCTTATACTGCTTCCTAATCTCTGGTGAATCTACAGACATCTCACCTGTTAAAACAATCATGACATTTCTCCTTCCACTAGGTTGTGGAATGTCTAATGTCTAGTCAGCATAAAACTGAAACTACTTAGCATTAAGTACTCCATCAGGAAGCACTCACTTTGATAAATATTAACACTAATTTTTCTTTAAAATGTTGGTAATCTACTTTGCATTTTGCTGCATAACATCTATTTAGCAACTCAAATTTCTCCCTTTTATTAGACAAGCTTCGATTCTGAAGATGGACCGTATGTTTACAGTACCTTGAAAAAAGTATTTAAACAAATGCTGGAAGAAAAAAGAAAAAGGCTTATGGAAGGAGCAGAGAATCCCTCTTGATTGCTGCACAGCTATGATGAAGAATTAGATGGGCCTGGCAACTTATTTTTCACTTTCCAGCTACTGTATTTTGTGCTATCTGGCATAATTTACCTAACTTTAGGAAAAACTAGTTACTAACAAAGTGTCTTATTTTTTTAGAGGGAATTTTCGTGTTCTGTCTCCACAGTTCTAAAGAACAGCGCCTGTGTGACCATGATAGTTTCATATGCTTTAATATTGTGAACTGTTCTCCTGTTTCCAAATGTATTTATTGATTTAGAAACCTCCATTGTTGGCAAGCAACATTATTTTTAAGTTACACGACTGCCATAAGTTCAGTGCCATGGTTTCTAAAGGTTTAATGGATTGAGTTGATATTTATGTATTACATATGTTTACATTAATGTTGATTTTACTTTGCAGAAAATAAATATTCACTGTACTTATAAAACTCCTTTTCCTTTTAGAAATTTAAAAATAGGACTAAGACTAATAATGAACAACTCTTGAGGTCTGCTATTGACAGCAGATAGTTTTTCCTTTAGATCTCTTAAATAATTGTCACCAATGTGTTCCTAAAAGGTGTGCCATAGAGAAATACATATTGAAACATATTGAGAAATATTGGCTATTAAGTTAGTAAGGCCTTAATTTAGACTTTTGGCTATAAAAGCTTTAAATTGATGTTAGTGTTTTAAGTGCTTTGAGTAAGAGTAAAATTTTACCCTATTAGCTAAACTATTAAGCTATCTTAAGTGAGAAAACAATTATCAAGCCTTTATAACGACATCATTCTGTCTGTACTTAAGTCCAGCAAAAGTGTAACATACTAATAGTAATAATAATAGTAAAAAATAGTCAATGCAAATCTTACTATCTGTAAGGTTCTTTGTAGAGGCATTTTTATCTAATAAGACAGAAACAATTGGGATATCAACTGCCATTTTTGATGACAGCCTTAGGATTCAGACTGGAATGCCAGTTTGCAGTTTATCCATCTTGATATATTTAAGTAGTTAAACAAGAATCTGTCCTTTTTCCAAAATATTTTTGTTTGGTAAGATAAATGACTAAGAGTTAAAAATAGATGGGCTTAAAATATATTTAAATAAGACATGCTTCAACTGTTAGATGATTATATACCAAATTCAGACCCAAACAAAAACTTTGGCAGGATCACCCTACAGTAAGCACACTTGAAAGTAAAATAGTGCATATGAATCACAGACATGAAAGTGGCCTCATAAAGAGGCAAGGCAACAGGATGACCAGTTAAATATTGGCCAGTATACCCTCAGCAGAAAGAACTGGGAATACTAAGATGCAAATTTTAGGTGTCTTATCTTCCCAAGAAAATATTACTGCCCCTCTCCAGTCCTCTGGTGTCCCCTCATAACAGTAAGGAGCACTGGGAGGTACTGGAAGCACTGGGAATACCCAATCCACTTCTCTGGTAAAGCTCACTCCCTCCCTCCCTCCCTCCCTCCCTCTTAACTCTGCCCACCAAAGAACACAGGTGCCACCCCCCCAGTAAGTGTGGACACACAAGACCCTCCCTCTCCCCCAAAAAGGGACCCAACTACCCAACGCTCCCCCTAACCCAAATGGGACTCAGACACCTTAGACCCTCCCCCGGTCAGGACCTACCCTGTTTGGTGCCATCTGCCGCTGAGCTGCGAAACGCAGCAGCGGCAGAGCTGGTCGCCTCTTAAAGAGACAGTTAACGGCGGCTCCACCGCGTTTAATCTG
>JANIJG010022363.1:0-10149 GCA_024611175.1 Megaceryle torquata
CGCCCCCTTCTAGCCCCCTGCCCCACCGTGCGCCCCGCGGCGCCCTGCCCCCAAGGCAGGGCAGTGCCCGGAGCTCGGCACCGGCAACCGCCTCCTGACAGGGGCCCCCCCCGCACCTGCCCCGCCGCTCCGGGACCGCCCGGCACCCCAACGTCCGGAGCCCCCCACGCGCGGCGGAGGCAGCGCGGCGCCTCCTGGCGGCCTAACGTGGCGCTCCCGCCCCAGTGGTCTCCAGACGGCAGCGCCCCGCCCGCCCCCCACGGCGCGGGCGGCAGCGCCCCGCAGGGGCCTCCCAGCATGACGGGGACAGGGGGTTCTCGACACCCGTCCCGTCCCCTCCCCTCCTCTCCTGTCCCGTCCCATTTCGTCTCCTGCGCGCTGCTGGTTTCAGCGGGACCTCCAGGGAGCCTCCCTTCGGGCCATCAGTCCCCGCTGCCCGTGGGCGCGGGGGAAGGAGATGGGCCCACACACAACCTGCCGCGGTTGTTTCCAGGCTGCTGTGCGAGGGGTACCGGCCTGCCTTTGCGGGGCTGCGCGGCGGCTCAAGCCGACATCGATGAAAATAGCCCTGGGAGAAGGAGAAGGACCCCGCACCGTGGCTGTGCATCCACCGCGCTGGGAGTGCGGAGCGCCCGGCACCGCGCCCTGCACCGCTCCCGGTGCCGGGATCTGTAGCCTGCTGAGGCCAGAGGGTCACGGCGACAGATGACAAAACGCGGGGCACGTGGGTCGTGTCTCACCACCCATGCTCCTTCCATTGCAGTGCAGCCTCCATACCCTGCACAGTCGTGTGCAGAAACGAAGAGGAAAAACGATCATAGAATCACAGAATGGTCTGGATTGGAAGGGACCTTTCAAGGTCATCCAGTCCAACCCCCCTGCAGGGGCCAGGGACATCTGCAACTAGGGCAGGTTGCTCAGAGCCTCCCTGGAATGTGTACACGGATGGGGCATCTGCTACTTCTCTGGGCAACCTGGGCCAGTGCTTCACCACTCTCAGTGTAAAAAGCTTTGTAAAAAGTAAATAAAGGGATTAGTTTTATTAAAAGCAGCTTTTAACGCTTAATTACTTATGCCATGTATGTATCAACCAAGCAGGGTGTGAAATGAGCCCTAAGGCATGGGTCCCCTTCTGGCTTATCGCTAGAACTTTGTGGTTGGAAAGACCATTACAAAAACAAGTGGGTATCTACAGCACATGTGCAATAGCAGAAAGTGACAAGGGATAAGCCAAGGAAGGCTACTAGCCTTCATCAGAAGAGACCCCTGACGACCACCTACCAGCAGTAGGGAGCATGTGTCAACCAAGCACCATAAATTCCATCATTCAACCAGGGGTGGAGTTTGGGTACCAGGAAAATGTAAATATGTTCAAAGAAAAGATGTGCATAATTGTCTCGGACTGTTATATATAGATAATAGCAGCTTTTACTGGGTGTGCTCAGGTCTCCCATGGCCTGATGCACCCAGCGCTGCACTGATAATAAATCCTGTTGTCTTGCACAATTAATCCATGTCCAAAAAAAATCTTATAGGCGAGATATTTCTCACAGTTTTTTCCATCTAGTCTGAATCAACCCTATTTTAGTTTAAAACCATTACCTCTTGTCCTGTTGCAATATGCCCTGCTAAAAACATTTTCCCCATCTTTCTGATAGGCCCCCTTTAAGAATTGAAAGGTCAAAACAAGGACTGCTCAGAACCTTCTCTTTTCCAGGCCAAACAACCCTCACACTCTCAGCCTTTCTTCATATGAGAGATGTTCTAGCTCTATGATCATTTCTGTGGCCCTCCTCTGGACCTGCTCCAACAGGTGCGTATCTTTCTTGTACTGAGGACTTCAAAGCTGGATACAGTACTCCGGGTGGGGTCTCACCAGAGCAGAGGGGGAGAATCATCTCCCTCTATCTTCTGCCCACACTGCTTTTGACACAGTCCATTATATGGGTGGCCTTCTGGGATGCAAGTACACATTGTGCTGGGTCATGTCCAGCTTTTCATCCACCTAAGTCCTTCTCCACAGGGTTGCTCTCAATCCCTTCATCCTCCAGCCTGTATTCATACTGGAGAGTGTCCTGAGCCAGGTGCAGGACCTTGCACTTGGCCTTGTTCCATGCAGCCCTTTGAGGAAAACATCAATGCCTTTGTTGGTGAAGATCTCAGAGTGATGAGAAAAGATCTTACAGTAAGAGGACAATGACACCAGTATGGCTTATGGTAACCCAGATACATAGGATTCACTGTGAGTTAAGGGAGTCTACCCAGTAACTGTTTTGTAGCCACCATAACCCCTATGGGTGCACAGTTTGATAACTTGACACCCAGATAAATAAATAAACATTTTCAGAGCGCTTGTGCTATTCAGACTGCTATATATATTTTCACACACACTCACATATATATATATGCACATATATACACACAGCATATCTTTGCAAGGTAGATTAGGCTGACGTGGTTCAGTAGAGGCATCTTTGCATCAAATTTATGTGAACATCAGTAGCTGCTTAGCAAAGGACAGCAATTTAAGATGCTGTGCTATTGAAGAAATGCACATACCTTTAAAAATTAAATCTTTATTTCCAACAGTTTGCCAGTGATCAGTGTTGCCACTCCAAGCTGCAGCATTTTTGCCTCACACACTGGGAGTATCCTAAAAGTCCACCGGAGAAGAGGATCATTGCTCCGGTGGTGGCAGAAGTGTTTGAGGAAGGAAGGACATAAATGCATGGGAAATTAAGCTTTATTTATCCTGCAGTAAAGAAAATCTTGGGAAATGTGCTTATCATCAGCTTATATAGACAGGTCGACTGAACAACATACTTATGAGTAGCAAGATAAGTTTTTCAGATATTTTTACTGGTAGATCTATTACAATTGGAGGATTTTACAATAACGAAAAGCATTTTCTTGTTAATAAAAGTGATGTCTACATTTAAATGATTTTCTGTTTTATTTGTGTACCAGCAGCAGTATATTGGTCATATCTTGATGTCAATAGATCAAAGCAATTTCCACTGAGTAAAAAATTATTTTGAAAATACTGTGAACAATTTTAAATAAATAGTAATTATATTTCAAGACCAAAAATCTTAATAATGCACATATATCCTTTTCTGGACATTGCTAAAAAATCTTCTTGTTTTCTTTCTTTTTTTTTTTTACTTAGGTCTTTAATTTGAAGTATTTTCTATCTTCCCCAGCAGGACATAGATGAATTTGTATATAAAAGATATATGTCCCAGAAAGTAACAACCAAACAAAAAAATAAACTCGGATCATCTTAGATAAAAAGCAGTTTGTGTTTATTGAAAATTTTCAAGAGAAAAAGCGAAATTTTCATTTTTAAACAAACTACTAAAGTGGTAACCGCAAAACATTTTAACATGTCATTAATCAAAACTGGCAAAATCAATCTGTTTTAACTATTAACATGGAAAATTAGTATTTTAAAAGAAATATCAAGTGTCCTTGGAAACAATATAAAAAGTATGTTAATATTCATGAGTTGAAAGTGAATAGTCACAAAGGTACTCACTCGTTTCTGTATTGTCAAGATGTTTCCATATTTAAACGGACATTTATTTTCATTTCTTACTTTCAGGACCAAAATAAAGATTATGGGAATCTCCTCAGCGGCTGATACATACCAATTTCAAATATAATGTAGATAAAATAGTATTTGATTTTATAAAAAGAATACTTTTTGAGACTATGTTTTTCTCTCAACAATTTAATAAACACAAAATCATGTTTACCTCCATCTATATGGAATTTCAGTAAGAAAGAGCATGCTTCACGTATAAGATGAAGATGAAAACATAGATATTTCCTCTATACTTTAAAGAGTTAGCTGAAATGGCTGTATTGCAGAACTGTGTCAATAAACTACTAGTTCTGCCAGCTTTCAGCTGCATTTCATTCATTTGCTAGTATTTTATTCAGCTAGCTAAATGAAGGCAGAGAGACAGGGAAAGTGTTAGTTTTTCTTGATATATTTGTCTACATAAGAACATTTGTTAGCACAGCAAGGTTGATCAGAAGAAGGGAAGAAGATGAAACAGCCTTGCTAGCAAATCTATATTAATTGTACCTCCACATATATATGAAGTCTAAAAGTTGATGTGATAGAGATTTTATAAGACAAAGTGTCACAGACTCTTTCTTAATGGTTCTGAAAACTCTGCACTTATTTTCCCTTTACAGAAATTATTAATAGTATGGTTCTTTTTTAAAAAAAATGTCTGCCAGATTAATGCCTTTAAAGGCTCTTAGAAGAGGAACTAGGTTTTCAAGAAGAGAAACAATTACACCAACTATCAGTTCCTGAGAAGAGCTAAACAGCATCTCAGTAATAAATAAATAAATAAATATAATCATCATGTGTTCCTCTCATTTTTATTTTTTTAAACAGTGTTTCATCAATGTACATATTGTTCTCATGATATATTTTTAAATTAAGAATTAATTTTCCATCTATAGCTCCTTTCACTTTGCTAGAATTCAGACATAAATACAAAGTAAAGACAGGGAATTTTGTAATCCTTTGTACAACTTCAAGTTTTCCTTAGATATTATAGACAATACAGAAATATGCTAAAGAAACCTAACATGTATGATGGAAATGGCAATTTCATTATTCCTATTCCATCAGAAGGATTAATTATTTTGTCTAATTTTGAAAATGGGGGAAAAAATTGTTCAGTGACTCAAATGCTCACAACCCAAAACCTTACCATTTTTAGCTTATATTAAATTTGATTTCTTTGTTGTTTAAAATAATTTCTGAATTGAAATGCATATCCAATCCTTATGAATTCAGGTCAGATAGTCCAATACAATTCCTGGACATTTTAAACATATATTTGATGACATAAAGCTTAAGGTGTAAGAGTGACATAAGGTGGAACAGAGCAAGATTGTAATGTCTCAACAAAATGTTCATTAGAGGAAGATTTTCTTTTGTCAGAATGATAAAGTAGAAAAAAAGTTGTTTGATCTGTGGGCCAAATGTCACCAACCAAAGGAGCCTGTGGTCAGAGGACAACTCTTCTTTCAGCAGCTTACACTGTAGCCCTACCTGAAAAATGAAGATTGAATATTCAGTATTTCCACTATGGATGACTTCTGCCAGCTCTGCTTTTTTTCTCCCTTCCTTCTGAGGCAGTAGGTGGGAACCTCCTGTCCCCAGAGATGTACAGACAGCCTTTCCCAGTTGTCTCACTCCCCATTTCCCAAGGGCCACAGGATCACTGACCTGATGCTTTAGTTGCACTCCAGACATAGAAACAGGAAAATAAGTTACTGTCAGGACTCTGAGGGCACAAACTGCCATCAGGACCCTGACCCGCCTCCTCCAGGGCATCCTGAGCCATAGTCCATCGGGATCTCCCCTGTGTAACCCTACCCAAGCCTTCCCCAGCACCTGGGCAGCACCAGCTGTCCCAGAGCCTGCCATGACACCTCTGGACTGAGGCTTTCTGAAGTGCCAGGGGATCCCAGATCTCTCAGAAAGGCCCGTGAAGCTTCTCCACACACCTCCTGCCTTAGTTCCATTATGGAACAAATAATGTGAATTAGAAGTTTAAATTGCCCTCTGCGGCAGCCAAGGGCCAGGGCTGGGCTGTTCCCAAAGAGCCAGGAACTGAGGGCAGCTGCAGGGGAGCCCGACCTGTTACATGTCCAGTGGTGGGTGCATAACAGAGGGGAGTGATGACAAATGAGCCCCATGGACAGGCTTATCAGATACCATACCCAGCCATACCTTGTACACAGCCATCAGCAGATGAAGACAAAACAACCAGCCCACCTCAAGGCCAAGACGGGAAAACCCAGCCATCTACCTGGGCTCAAAGCCAGGGAAAGTGTGTAGGGATGTGGCACAGGCCAGGGCAGGAGTGCCACCCAGGCCAGTGGTGAAGTGGGACCCCAGCGAAAGGGTACATGTGGTATCCAGGTAAGGCTGATCTGGGCCATGCAGGCTGGCTTCCACGCAGAGAGCCATGACAGTCAGTCATCTCTCTAGTGACAGAGAGCTCACATCATCTAATTTCCTTTGCAAAGTGATGCACATACCTCTTCTGGGCATGCTATTGCTTTCTATACTTGTCCTTGATGAAGAATATTAGTTACCAGTATCACTTATGGAGATGAATGAGGTTGCTTAGGATGAGATTTTCAGATACCCTCATCCCCAACCTATTTCTGCCCTCACTGAAATTGCTTGTAAAATTCCTATCTACTTCAGCACTAAAGCAGCTCAGAAATTGGGAAACTGATTTGGTCTTACCTTGTGGTTTGAAACAAAGTTTCTTGTTCTTGTAAGCGGAGAAGGCCGCTATGGATCCAACCACTAATATTACAAAAGCAGAAATTATAGGAGATGTAACTCCAGCTATTAAACCTGAATCTGTGGAAAAAGAGAGAGATTTTTGTCAGAGGTCCTGAAATGTTTTCACTTTATATTCTCTACTACAATGTGCTTTTGCCAAACTATGAGAACTGTTTGCTGAAACATTGAAATTCATTAAATAGAAGTAAGGAGAAGACTAGGAATTATGTTAAATTACAGCTGGTGTCTTAAAGCCTAATTTAGTATATATAATACTTTTATAAGGCTAACATTTTCTTAACATTTTATGATGATTGTAAACAAATTATGGAATGAAATTATTTACTATACCTGTGTTTCCTCCATGGTTGAAATTATGCTCCTCTTCTCCTGGAACAGAAGGTGAAGTTTCATCCAGAAATGTTTTTTATCTTGTTTTGACATCAAAGTAAGCAAAATGTGATTTCATACAGAAGATGAAAGGGGGAAGTTTGACAGGTCTATGAGAGAGGAGCATCCCTTCCATTCCTGACTGACAGCTGCATCGGCCAGAGGAATAACTCCCAAGACTTTGGTTTTGGAGAAGAATATTATATTTTTTAGGAGTCTGCATCAAGTTGATTTCACAGTGAGTGGGAAGCCAGTATACTCTGGCTATTCTCTACTGCCAGACAATCAGATGATTTATCAGTAATTTAAGTCAAAGTCATAGACCTGGTGCATCTACTTTCAGTTCTCAGCAGAAACCCCTTGCTGAAGGACTACCCTAGCTGAATTCAAAGATATAAAGCCTGCAGAATTCTGGCATATGCCAGAATGATACAAAATACTTAGGAATATGTTTGAAGTTTGAGCTCAAAGCCGTGGGTTGTGGAGAAGGATAACTCATCTAAATAAAAATAGCACAGTCTTGTCCTATACCTTCAGTAACAAGCAGGTCACTGCTAAAGCAAAACCAGCCAGCTCCAAGTTACAAGTTTTAGGGAGAAGCTGAAAGGAGAACTGGCAACTATTACCTGCTGTGTACGGCGGTAAAGGCTTCCCATCATGGAGATCTGAGTCATCAAAACCTCCTGCAAGATTAAAATTAAGATTTCTATTGCAAAATTTTCCGAAAAATGGTAACCCCTTCAGATCCCTTGTCCAGTCTCTCTGTAATGTTCTAGGGAGGGGTGAGGGTCCTTTGAAATCCCACTTTCAACATGGTAGATGGGTCACCTGTCTTGCACTGAATGGTCACCTATTCAAATTCACCTGTAAGCTGGAGTACCAAAACTGTTGGTGTCCACTCATTCTGCATCTGCATTGGCAGCTGTGGGATGTGTGGGCTTGGGCTGTCAGTAACACAAATCCTTATATAATATGAACATCTCAAATACCAGTGGTGCATGCAGCGGGAATTCGGTAGGTCCTTTCCAGGAAAGACTCCAGAAGGACTCTGGAAGGACCTGTCCACAGCTTGCCACTACAATCATACCAGAGGTAAATATGGGATACATGGTAGTAGCTGGGATAGATATGCCACTTCCAGACTCAAAGCAATACAGGCATACATACACATCTCCAGTCCCACCACTGTATGCCCCAGGGCCATCTCATCTGCATGTCAGCATGGGTTTGATATGTTCAAATATTGACACCTCGTGGCTTATTCACACATTGTGGCTAGATCTCAAAATTGAACCTTAGCATGGTTCAGTGTATACATACCCCAAATGAAAAGGCAAACAAGATGAGTGTTAGTCTCATGCCACTTTGCAGTTGACATTGCACATTTTGAGAGGACAGAAAAGCTTTATGGTACCAACACTAAAACTCAGAAAATCTTTGAAATCCCCATTCCTGACCCAGTGTTTTGAAAAGGGAGATGGAAGGAAGTGATGATAAAAAATATTAGTATAGAAACATCAGAGAAATATATTCAAAATATCTGCTTTGAACAGCTCATAGTGCTAGATTATCTTAGGAGAAAATAGTCTTACCAGAATTACTGTAGCTTCCCGGTCGTGGTGGAAGAGGTGGGTATAAAGGCTTTCTTGAGATGTCACCTATTGATAATTAAGATTGTTAGATGGATGGACAGGCAAAACTTAGAGCTGTAAATAAAGAGTATGATAACCTGAGATTTTATACCTATTTCCAATTTGTGAAAAGGGAACATTTTAAAAATTAAAATGAGAGAATGATTCACAGAAGTCTTGAAGACAAATAATTCATATTTCTGGCAAGTGCTAACTAACATTGTTTAGTGATGACAGCTGGGAAGTACAGTGTATTGCTGCAGGTGTCCGTGGTGCAGTTATGCAGAGCTGACTCAGAAGCTGGTGTTCTGGGCTGAGCAAGAGGCAACAAGTTATCTCTGAGCCATCAGCAGGTATTAACAAATCGGCCAATTAGTTTTAGCTAA
Organism: Megaceryle torquata; assembly: GCA_024611175.1. Classification (NCBI taxonomy): domain Eukaryota; kingdom Metazoa; phylum Chordata; class Aves; order Coraciiformes; family Cerylidae; genus Megaceryle; species Megaceryle torquata. The sequence continues at coordinate 8,739 of JANIJG010022363.1, forward strand.
CAGATTCTGAATTGTTCTAATGCATGATGAACTTTCAACTCCTGAAAAGTGCAAAATAAATTCAGTCTTGTCATTTAGGAATTTGTGTTGATATTTGGCTTAATTTTTGCCAAAGTAGTAGAAAGATGTACATTGGATAGAGCAGGAGATCTGGTGACTAATATCCATTTCCAAACTGCATATACAATGCTGGAGTAGCAAGAACTGAAACATGTCAAAACATGCCCAAATTAATGCCTGGGGCTATTACTCTGTGTTTACAGATTAGATCCCCTCTTGCCATCCTTTCTCCAACAAGTTTGGTCACAGATTTAACAGTTTTCATAGCCAGGCAGCGAATTTAGCTTTGAAAAATTCAAAGTCAAGTCACAGAAATAAACACCAATTTCCCTCCCTCTCCTTGAACCTTTCTTTCACCTTCAATATATGACAGATGACCTTTTACCGTGTTTTCTTCTTGCCTAGCTGCTAAATATAATGTTTCTGTTTATGAGTAACATTTAGGTTCTGATTCAGCAAATTATTTAGATAAACATTTAACTTCAGGCAAGTTTAACCTACTGCGGTCAATGGATTTTAGGCAGAGTCTTAAAGCTTTGCTGAATCAGACTTTGCCCAATTAATTCTATTCAGCAGAAGAAGAGACTTGTTTTGTTCCAGAACTGTGTGTAATGAACTGAGACTCACCATGGCACAAAAGCAGAAAACTACTGATCCCATTATTCTTTTCTGTTATGAAGCTGCCCCTACTCACTATCCTCTTAAGTGTAAGAAGATAAATTCTGTGGTGGAGCTAGTGAAGAAGTAATGTTTTCAGAACTATTACTATTAAGGTACATATCATTAATTCCATTATACCTTGTATGAATGTCAATTAAGAACCTGAATTGAAAATGGAACAAAGAAATAAAAACTGAGGGAAGCATCATTTGCCACCTTATGAATGAAGAAGCAGGTTTTACTGAAGATACTCAAAGTTATTAATTAATAATTTAATCAACATGCTAAACACATCCTCCCATAAAAGTACTCATTAAAAACTTGCAGGAATGGAACAATTATTATGGGCAGGAAAAAGTGACAGTATAAACATAGAAGTGATAAACAAAATTAGATACAGCTTTATAAAGTGTGGGCTAACATGTCATTCAAACACAGGTACGAAATGCCACAGGGGAATCTGGAAAAGCAGAAAGTCCTGGAAATGCGAAAGAATAATATAGAAGTTACAATTCTCTAAGACTGAAACATGAGTAAAACAGACCACTGTGACTGCAGTCACAGTTTAAAGGTTCTGTACAACATCCTGAGAAGTAATTTTTTTTTTTTTTTTTTTTTTTTTTTTTTTTTTTTTTTTTTGTTTTTTTTTTTTTGGTTATTTTTTTTTTTTTTTTTTTTTTTTTTTCTTTTT
>JANIJG010022363.1:10249-64634 GCA_024611175.1 Megaceryle torquata
AAAATCCTGAAAAATAATTTTTTTTTTTTTTTTTTTTTTTTTTTTTTTTTTGTGAAGCCTTGATTCAAGTGGAATTTTAGTCTTTGATTCAATACTATTTGCATTTTAGATAACTTTAGAGTGCAAGAACCTTTCTGGAGTACTTCACATCCTTGGAATACCACTAAACACACTAAACAAAATGTGATGCAAAAATTCCCAAAGTAAAGGATTTCATCTGCCTACACAGCTCAGTACAGTATAGTAAATACTTTCTAGGTCAGTTCTGGATGTTATAGAAATACCTGGAAGTTGCAGCAGGTTACAACAGCTTGACTGCTCCAAGCTTAAGTTATGTCATGACCATCAGTACCACTCTGAAACATTTTGTCCTGCATTTCTGACTTGGGATCAGTAGAGCTACAACAAGCTCACACTGCTCTCTATCCACTGTTACCTCCAATTCCTCATCTTAGGCAGACTCATTTCCAGTAGTTGAAGAAACTACTGCCATCACCTGTTGTCTTCAGCCTTCTGCCAGAGGCTACAAAACTGAACTGCCATGGCTGAACATCCTTTCCCCGGCCATGACCATGGTAGCCTGGCATGGGAATGTAAACTGTAACTGACTTAGTTCATGCAGGTACCCAGCCTACAAGCTCCCTTTGCTGGCAACCAGACACAACCTGTCCTGCTCTCCCAGCTCTGCATGATGGCCTCTGGCGAAAGGGCTGCATGTACATGTGTTGTAATGACTCCCATTACTACGGTTCCTCCTACAGTCTTGAAATCTCTTTTCACAAGTTAGGCAGACTTCAGAAAAATACTTAAAAAAAAATCCCCAACCATTATATTTGAGAAGAGAGTACTCACCTCCACCAAGAGCATCTCCTAAATGCAGATCATTGTCTAAAAATTAAAAGGAGGGAGATATAGACAAGTGAACCACATACAATTCTTGAGGGAAATGAGATGTTAGTTTTAATAGAAAATGTGCAGCTGAATGTTTGACAACTTTTTCAGGTCATTGCCTCAAACTGGAAACTCTTATAGAATTTAATATTTGCCCACACAATAATTGACAAATGATACATTATTTTCTAATCAAAATACAAAAGATTTATCCCTGCTTTAAATAAACTCAGAATAAACCTCATAATGGAATCAAGATTAATACCTATTTAATATATTTGCCAATGCATAAATAAAATTAGCTATGTTAAGATATTAAAATGCATCTATTTTTTAAATATACTTATTTAGTAACATTTATGTCTGTAGTTAAAACTGGTGTATGCATGTTTGGCTCACGTGTAATTTGTTGAACTGAAAAGACTGAATACCCATTTCAAGAACAAACACTGGGAAGTAATATACCTAGATAGAGAGAGAAAATGGAATCAACTAACTTATGCAAGGGTCATGGTGACATAATTTTTTTTGCTTCAAGTGATCATACATGCCTGTCTGAGTTTGGGTGACAATCTGTTTTTCTTTGGCTGAGCTATAAAAGTTTTAAAGTATCCTTAAATGTCTACATGTGCATGTTGTGCAGTGAATCAAGAGGCTATTGCCATTACCCCAGCACTGTACATGTCTCACTGTACCTGGGATGGAATTTTACATTCAATAAGCAAGTTGTCCCTGAGCTGCAGACACAAAAGGAACTCCATTTCTAATGTGTAAGTGTGAGTACGAGTATGTGAGTGATATTTTTGGGTGTGTATGAAATGACAGTGAGCTTTGAAAAGTCACTGAGTAATGGGCAGAAATACGTTAGGTGGATGTCATAATTCCAAGATTCCCTTTCTTGCTCCTTATAAATGTGGAGTGCCAGAATGAAGACAGAAGGGACAGCAACATCTACCTGAATTTTGATACTGATGCTTTTTGCCACAGAAAACTAAATAGACACTCAAATATATATATATATTTCATTTTAATTGTGTCAGAATTCAAATCCCAGGAAAATAAAACCAAATGCATCACTGTGCAGAACTCTTGTCTTCTTGTGCTTTTTATGACCAGTGGGACTGGGAAGCTGTTTCTGCACAGTATCTAGTCTCACTTGAGTAACAACTCAGAGATGCTTTGATTGTCACCAGGAAATCTGTGAGGAAAATAATTGAATTCATACTACATGACTTGGTTTGTTCTTGTCAGGTGTTGATCCTGTCTATGTCTGGCCAGCAGTGAGTTGCAGTTCAAAAATACCTTTACCTGTCAAATGCTCACACTGTAGGAAACAATAAATTGCAAAGCCAATACAATTGATCAAGATGAAGAATTTAGTTAAAATGCAGGGTTCCACTCAGGCGGGTTCAGGCAGAGATTTGTGCAGAAATTCTAAGGTTGGTGTGCATGAAACACAAATGGAAACGTACGTGTCTGTAGGGACCAGGAAGAACAGCAGAGCAAAGGGTTAAAAGAATACACAGTAAAGGTCACTGTTCCCAGCAATAAAATTGAAGAATGTGTTGTTTTTGTCAAAACCAGCAGGCCTGCACTCCCATAAGATGGCAGCGCAGATGACTTGTCAGCAGAGGAAAAGCAGAAGGGCACTTCAAGGCCAAAGGTTGCAGCATATCACCTATTCCACTACTTTTCCTTTACACTCACCAGAAAATAGGCTGTAAATATAGTCTGAGTACCCCAAATAAGAAAAAATAGACAGTGGGCAACAAGCTGGCCTAGAGTTCAGAAATGATGAAGTAAGCATGGTTATGAAGCAAATGACCTCTCCATAATAGCTGATGATTCCTAAAGGGTATAAAAGATCTGTACATAAACTATATTGTCTTTTCTGAACAAGAAGAATCACAGAGACAGGATAAGGACTCAGAAGCTGGCATACCTATTCCCATGCACATGATGCTCACCACACCACCTAAGCACACACATCTTTGTGCTCATGAGAATGTGGGTGTGAGCTTATGAATGAATTTACTCAATGTCAGGATAAATGTCAGTGGGTAAAATTAACTTATTTAAAGATTTCTTAGATAAATATCACCTTCCATAAAATTTTGTATTGACTTTTTTTACACTAGATGGGAGATCTTCAACTTCATGCAGAGGTGCACATAAGCTGATACCCAGAGGTACCATTACCTGCATGGTAATAGGCCTCAACTGAACCAAAATCATCATCTCCTCCAGCTTCATTTCTCAATGATACTGTCTGAATGTAACATAGAGAAAAGCCTGAGGTTAATGAGGCAGATGCTAGGACATACTTTTGTATAATCTTCCTGTACTTTCTAAATCTAGTAATTGTTATTGAACACTGGGCTTGTTGTTTGGTTGTTTGGGTTTTTTTTTTTTGGGGGGGGGAGTGGCTTTTTTATTGGTTTGTTGGTTGGCTTTGTTGGAGGTGTGTGGTTTGTTAGTTTAGTTTTAATTGCTTTTAAACTCTGCAATCTTCTTCAGTGCTGCAAGAGATTCCAAAATGGTCTGGAACACAGGGAGTTCTTAATTCCCAAGAATTATTGAAGTTGATTCAGGTAGGGATGAAAATAATCTGATGGTCATGTCTAATATGTTTAGGAGTTCCTAAAAATCAAATAACTTTCATCTGACTGTAGATGTTGGCATCCTAGGTTACCTTTAAACATGACTGAGGACAGAGTCTTCTAGGCCGTGATTCAAATAATCTACCTGAAACGTCTATAATAGGATGAGAACAAATCCACATTTAGAGTGTTATGAACCATCCCCAAACATGCTGATTTTTTTCCAAGTCCATTATCAAGCATCACAAATATTTATGTGAAAATAAAAGATGGGAAAAAAAGTAGAAGTTACCCATTTCTAGCAACAGTTACCCATTGTTATATTCCTCCAGGGAATTCAGTACATTCTGGAAAAGTGTGAAGAAGATTTTCAGGAAATAAAATGCCATCTGTGGCCAGACATGCTCTATGGCCTTACTGGAAACAGTAAACAGATGCAATTGGTAATTGTCCAAAATCCACTTACTTTACATGCAGAAAACAGATAGCATTTACACAAATGGTCTCAGCTATGATACATGAGCAAACATGATCAACAATCTCATGGGACACATTTTCTACATATCTAGAATCAGTTATGAACCATTGTCTTCATTACTTACTCAGCACAGGCCTCGTCGGTCTTCTGATCACTGTAGGCCTCCTGGTAATTATGTCCTCTGTGGGACACAACGACATACCAATAAACAATAACAGCTTAAACTTTTTCAACTTATCAAAAGATGGTATCTGCAAATCTAGAAAGTTACATTCGATAATTACATTCATGACAGAAGTTAACAACGAGGGGGTATGTTTTTAAATACATTATTTTTTGTTTATTTTAAATACAGTTTTAATTTTATGACAGTGACATTGAAATATAGCATTTCTCAATCCTGTATATCTTTATGTACTAGCCACTTCATACTCCAGTGATCAAGATTTATTATTGCGTCTAAATGCCATGGTAAAATAAGGATAGGAAATTTACCTACCTGGGTGATCAAGAGCATCAGCTAAATCAAAATCACGTTGACCTAAAAGGAAGGTTACAGAGGAAAGAAACTAAGTCAGTGGCCAGGTTTCTGTGACCTCCAGATCTGATGGCTCTGGACAAAGACAGGGCACCAATAAGAGGCAAAAGAAAAATCCATCCAAACAGGAGCAGGCACTGAGCAAGCTGTCATAGAATCATTAAAGTTGGAAAAGACCTCTAAGATCATCAAGTCAAACCATCAGCACAACACTTCCATGAGCATTAAACTATGTCCCGAAGTGGCACATCCACACATTTTTTGAACACTTCCAGGGATGGTGACTCCACCACCTCCCCCTTGGGCAGCCCTTCCAATGCTTCACCACTCTTTCAGTATAGAATTTTTTCCTAATATCCAACCTAAACCTCCCATGGCACAATTTAAGCCCATTTCCTCTTGTCCTGTCGCTTGTTACTTGGGAGAAGAGACCAACACCCAGCTCACCACAAACTCTCTTCAGGTAGCTGTGGAGAGTGATAAGGTCTCCTCTCAGACTCTGTCTTCCCCAGCCTACACAATCTCAGTTCATTCTGCTGCTCCTCATAAGACATGTTCTCCAGACCCCTCAACAGCTTCATTGCCCTTCTCTGGACCCGCACCTCAATGTCTTTCTCAGGACCTAAATGTCTTTCTTATACTGTGGCACCCCAAACTAACCTAATGTGTTAGTAAGAAGTGTGGCCTCGCCAGTTCTGAGTCTAGTGGGACAAACAATTCTTTACTCCTGCTGAGCACACTATTTTTGATACCAGACAGATGGCTATTGGCCTTCTTGGCCACCTGGGCACACTGCTGGCTCATGTTCAGCTAGCTGCCTGCCAGCACTCCCGGATCCTTTTGTGCCAGGCAGTTTCCAGACACTCTTCCCCAATCCTGTAGCATTGCCTGGGGTTGTTGTGACCAAATTGCAGAGCCCAACACTTGGCCTTGTTTAAACTCATATAATTGACCTTGGTCCATTGAGCTAACCTGTCCAGATCCCTCCGCAGATCTTCCCTATTCCAGCTCAATTTGGTGTCATCTGCAAATCTACTGAGGGTGCACTCGATCCCCTCATGCAGATCATTGATAAAGATATTATACAAGACTTGCCCCAAAACTGAGGCCCGGGGAACGCCACCAAATCCACCAGGTGGATTTAACTCAGCTGTTGCCCCTGAGCTGTGCAGTCCTGAATGACCATGGGAGACAGGTTCATTTAATTCCAAGAACCTATTTGTTCAGGTAAAACAAAGCAAATCTGTTCTCTCCTGTTACCCACATTCAGGTACTGTGCAAACATGCCTTTGAAGAACACAGGTTGCCTGTTACAGGGCACAAGGGCTGTTGCCAGGAGAGGGCTGCAAGTAGCATTCAGCACAGTATTTGCAAACCAGAATCATTAGGTGAGAATTTTTAATATCTTCATTATTTTTTTACTAGCCCAGCTTCAGAGAGCAGCTTTACTGGCAAGCCTGCCTTGTGATCATATGTAACATGAATCAACATACGTCTTTTTTAATTCTTCCCATATCATGTGTCAGCAATAAAAGATATGAAGATGTGTTTATCTAATTTAGTTTCCTCTGTACCTTAAAAAAAAAACTCTGAGAGGGGAGAAAGGAACCCTTCCTGTTCTGTGTTAGGTAACAATGATGTCATTAAATGTCACAATAGGGCAATTAGCACACTGACCTTTGATGTTAGCAGGTACATAAAACTGAAAAAGTTTAAAAATGTATGAACTGAAGCATACAGCTTTGAACTGAACAAACACAGTTTTGTTTTCAACCCTCTACAACCTTCCACTTTCCCTGTAATACACAGCCTTCATGAAATGTCTCTTTGCAGAGTATGTATCCATTAGTTTTCACCCAGAATGAAATTTCACCATCCTTGTGTTTGCACACCGAATACAAGATCAGCCTGTGCAAACCCACAAAAAGTCATGATGTGCCATGGCTTCCCTAAGCAGAAAAGTTTTACTGTGCCCTGTTGAGTAAAGGTCTTAATCTGCATCTGTTTCTTATCCCATCTAAAAGGCTTTAATCCCTAACTCTTCAATGAAGTGTTTTTCCTGGGAAGTCTTGAATGCTTCACACCAAGAAAGGCATCATGGTTCAAGTGGGGAAACTAAGGAACAGAGAAAAGCCATCAGAGTTTCTCCAGCATGAAAGCATTTTGGGTTCAGCTCAGCCCTCTGTTCTTGACAGGTGCTGTCTGTCTTCATGGCATTCTTCACTTTAATTACTGTTCCTGAATAATAGCTCTTGCCTGTGTCAAACAGCTCCTGGAAAGATTAATTATCAGTGGTAGAACACTGTGTGATCCTCAAATAACAATCAGTACAGGAACATAAAGTAGAAAAGTTTTGATTCCCATGAGGATTTTCACGTTAAGTCTGTGAACTTAATTATAGCTGGTGTCTGATGGAAAAGATAAAATGAGGCTGGAATGCAAAATAGCAAATGGCTTCTAAAGCAAAACTGTCCCTATAAAACTTTATGACACACTCATGTTTGAAAAGAAAAAGCAGAGAGCAGCATAAAGCTTTCCCAGTAATGCTTTTAGAGAAGTGTATTTTCTCTTATCGTTTGAACTGATCTTGGAGTGTCACCTTGTCCAACCACATCTCCTGTCTTGGGTGCTCAGACAGCATTGTTAACCATTGGACTAGGTCCTTAGATGGGTAATATTCTAAGGTCCTAACAAGTTAGGTTTTTTTGGGTTTGGTTTGTGTTTTTTTGTTTGTTTTGTTGTTTTAGTTTGTTTAGTTGTTTATGTGGTTTGGGTTTTTTTTGGGGGGGGAGGTGGTTTGGATTTTTGGTTTTGGTTTTTGTTTTGGGTTTTTTCCTACAAATCAATTAAACACAGAAACACATAAAATTGACAAGTGGCTTCCTCAGAAGATATTCCCTGCTGGAGCCCTGAGGGCACCACCAGCCCTTACTGGCCCTGAGCCCCTGCCTGTAGGCTGTCATTGCCATGCTGCTGCTCAACCACGGAACCAGATGGTCCTGATACAGACACCTACCCAAAGGCTGACATCCTGGCATTGCCTCAACTTAGATGGTCAAATTATATTTTTCTGAAGCATTTCTTCAGTGCTAGCAATACAAGCAACTTAAATTTCACTGTGCTTTGATTTTATCCTCTGGATAAATCTTCATTCTTGATTAAAATCTTCAGTTCTGAAGGAGGCTGTCTGACAAGTGCCTGCTTCAGGATACCGCCATCAAGGCTCAAACCATTTCCCATTAGAGTGAATCATCAGAAATAATTTTGTAACACTGAAGAGCTGTTGGCCAAACTAGCTTCTTTGTTACAGGTACTGACATGCAGAAACTAATGGTGCAGAAAGCAGCTACCAAGATCCTAATGCTGTGAAGAGAACATGAGAAAACCATCTTGTGAATGAAGACTGTAAAACTTCCTGTATAATATTTCTTTGAAGTTAAGGATAAGAAAAAAAAAAAAAAAATAGAGAATCTAATCAAAAGCAATTCTGGAATTCTAAGATGATGATGCAGATGCTTCCAATTGACTGAGAATGAAAGCAAAACAGCAGGCTGAAACAGTTACTAACATCTGCCATTCTCCTGCACAAAACCAATGTTTCCTTCTCCTGTTGTCTGTTCTGTTACTGAAAAAAAGCGGGAAAAGACCAGAGATGATGTTTTAAGACAGCAAGAGAGGCAGAATACAACTATAGGAAGTTCAAGAAGAGGAGGAAAAAAAAAAAAAAAGCCTGAAAACACAATGCAGAAATTATTCAGATTGATTTGTCTTGTTTTTTGTCTTTTTTTTTTTTTTTTTAATTATTTCTGATGGTGAACCAAGTAATAAAATAAACAGACATCAACACAGAATGATTTGAAGTAAGACAGGCATCTACACTGAAATCTCTTTGGCTGTGTAAATATAACCTTGACAGATGAGCAGATTGTATGTGGACATCTGTGCAGCATGGTAAATGATATTCCCCAAAAAATCCCAAAAGATTGCTTGGACTTCCATTCTGACTTCCTCTGATAATAACATCAAACAACCTCAAGGAGTGGAGTTTGTGGAGCAGAATTTTAAATGCTCATTACCAGTTCTGAGACAGCACCTAGGCATTTTAGGAATCTAATTTGGGAGTATAACAGATGGATAAGTATCTGAACAGCCTGGATTTCTTCTACAAAATGGTGGGTCTAAAACCAGAAATGCATTGCAGTCAGAGAATGCTTAGCTCAATAGGAACTGCAGTCACTTCAGAGAACTCTGAAGATAAGTGAGAACGGAAATAAATTAGTCAAGCTTCTTTACAGAACAGACAGACTGAAAGAAATTAATTTTCCACATTTAAAAATGGCTTCCTTTTTTTTTTTTTTTTTTGACCAGCTTCCATAATAGAAACAGCTGGAAATATAATGATGAAAATGAAAGAAATTTTAATGGGGAGAAAACAGCTTTAAGGTTTTTAGTTGTTTGGGGTTTTGTGTGTGTGTGTGGTTTTGCTTTTTTCATTTGTTTGTGTTGGGTTTTTTTCATTTATTTGGGGTTTTTTGTTTGTTTGGTTTGTTTTTGTTTTTCACCTCGAAGTTATGAAGACATTTAGCTATGCAGGAGGTAATATCTCAGAGTTATTGCTGTTATTACTGCTTTGGGCTAGTATGCTATTTCTTGGCATCACTTTAGTCTTTCTTCTGTGAGTCTGCCTATTTCTATGTAGAAATAAAATTATTGGAACAGTGTTTTTTATTGGGTGGTCTAGAATAACAGAGAATTTGAAAAAATGCTTATAAGCTCCTGCCCGACACCACAGAACAGTCTTTATCTGCAAATGAGAAATACTAAGAAAGCAACCCTTCCAGGTGCATATAGAGTTTGTATTGTGAAAGGACCTGCTTTAATTATCTTTATACTAGCTGCTCAAACTGAGTGAACAATACTAACAGCGGTACTTTTGCCATCACTGCCAGCTTTATTTGGGCTGTAATTCCCTCATCTTCACCTCAATACATGTAGCTGTGCCAGTAAAAATCCAAAGTGTAGAGCTGGCCTACATAGCTAACAGCAGACTTCTCTGTAGCAGCCAGACGGGAGATTAGACTCCGTAAAGTCAAGCATCAAAACATTGTGACTTAAATTTCCAAGTTACTATGTTTATTTTTATGGTCATGATTCTTCTAGGTAGGACATTTGCTTTCATTAATGTCCTTACTTTTTATGAGCCTTTCTAATATCATATGTGGAATGCTGGTGGTATAAAATCCTTCTTAATCCAGTTGCTCAACTATGGAGACTGTTATGGTTGCTGTTTGCCACAGAGATACTGGTCCAGCTTTTAGCAGATTCCTTTGAATATAAGAGACATCCTGATGAACCATCACAGAGGTGAGGTCACCTTACCCCACCAAGGCAGGCCCTGCAAAGTGGTGTCTTGAGGCATGTGCACATTTAACAGTCACAAACTTTTGCCCATATTAATTTTCTGAAAGTGTGACCAAAACATTAAGTCACTAAAATAGAGAGAGCAGCATCTTTCACCTATGGTTGAATTTGTGACCTAAATGTTGAATGGATTAATGAACTTTTAGCTGTGTAGCTGATTGATCGCAAGTCCCAGCCCACACAGTTTTTAAGGAGGATTTATGAGGAGCAAGACTGGATTCTTCAAGTGGATATTACTTGTTCATCATTATAGCTGTAGTCAGAAGTTTTCTGACAAAAGGCTACCATGTCATCACTCGCAGTTTTTAATCTCCAGTAGGCCCAGTCCTGCACTGTTTCCATATGAATTCAGCTTGTGGCTATTAAAACAATACATATTTAAACAAGACAGAATGAATATTACTAAATGAGAGTAAGGTTATGTGACAAATGAAATTAACTTCCTAAGTATTTAATGTGTATAGTCTAGTATTGACAATGAAGCTAAGATCCATGAGAAAAATGTGTTTATAAATATATATATATGAGTGTGGACATATATCTTAAATGCCTACATGCACATGTGTGTTAGATGAATCCTTTGTCATTAATAATCAAATTAATGGTCTCTGAGTGCATTGCTAGCATCGCATGATTGGGATGAGATTACTTATGTTACAAATGAATTAGAAGTAACTAACTTAGAAATGTGAGCTAGACAGAAAGGGAAAATAGGTTAATTTTACATTATTTAAAAGCAAGAACAAAAAATATATTTCTTCAGTGTAATTAAATAAGAATTGTTTTGTGAATACAATGAGCTTAAAACATGAAGCTGGCAGAGACTGCAGAAATGGGTGACTCAAAAATGAGAACACAAATTTTCTAAAAAGGAACAATATTTTACCAAAATTGCTTGTAGGACCCATTCTTTGTTCTTTTTAGCTGAACTGGTAAGTTATTCTTTGTATAGAAAATTTCTGATTATTATACAATCACGAGACTTATTCCCCCTATAAATGAGAAAATAGGACATATTCTCCCAGACTGTGGTTCAGAATGTACCTATTTACTGGTACAACTTCATTCAGGAAGCAATTATGTTTGTTTAAAGGATGTACGAAAAGTTGTGGGAGAACATAAATATTTACACCCCAGAGTAGACACTTTGGACAAAATACCAATGAGTCGGTGCTATTTCTTTGATGTAATACCCTCATGATCCATATTTCCTGGTGAGGTTTCCATACTTTTTTTTTTTCCCAGCATAGCCCTTTCATTCCATAAACAACAATTGCCATTACAACCTCTTGATATTGGGGTGGAAAATTAGTATGGTTTAAAATCTGTAATTAAGATCCAAGTTCCAGGTTATAGACCACAGCATACAGACCTGATTACTGGATTCATGTTTTTTGCTAGGTCACTTCTGTTTATAGTTTGAATTCAAGGGAAATAAAAAGGTCTCTCTCACTTATTCATACAAGAAGTCATTAAATAATTACCAGCAAATAAGATGCACTAATAATGTAAGACTGGCAGTACTGCTTTAGGTTTGTGTAGTATGGTCTCATTAAACATGAAAGAAAATCTAGTTCTACAGTGTTTACTTTGCTATGGACAAATAACAGCTGTTCAAAGGTAGCTGCTGTTCTTTATGATGTGATATGCCCTTCATACATAAAATAAAACATATAATTTTCTATATTTTGCTTCAGAGTTAGCGCAGAAGAAGCTGGTGTGTGCTGTAAAATTACAGGCAGAGGAAAAGGATTGGGACCTCTGATGGAACAACACCCTATGTCTGTGCACCTTACTGAAATTCAGATGTTCAGCTTTGTCACAAGGAAGCAGAGCTTAGGCCATGGCATAAATTGTTCAGCCAAAGCTTCTCTCTGTCCCTGTGTGGTTGGTGAAGCTGTGAGCCCTTTTCAGCCATTTGGTCTATTGACAGGCTGAAGGATGGTCACGTTACATGAGAACTGTACAAGTAGATAGGCTCAAACAAGAGACCAGCTATATGAGTGTTCCTACTGAAACCCTATAGTATGGCACAAACAACAGCTGCGCTAGGCTCTCTGAGTGACCACTCACTGCCAAAGTACCAGGTGGCTAGTCCACATTGTCTCCACCTGGTAGTTTAGAGGCAACAAAGGGAGATGAAGATAATGCATGAGGCCAGGGAGATGCCAGACTGTTATTTCTGTAGCTCAGTGGGTATCTTTTAACATTCCTCTTCCCACCTTCATCCCAAGTACACTGGTAAAATACACGCAAAATACCTATAGGTCTTCAATATGGGTAGCATAAATCTCAGTAGTGCTATTCTGTAACTTAACATCGAGTTGAATTTGTTTCAGAAATTCTGTTGTATAACTAATCCTCTACCCTCTAAAGTCACAATAGCCCGTAAGTATAATTATTCATATTGCTTCTATATTCATATTAGTTAGTAATACTGCCAAGTCGAAGTGGATGATCAGGGTGTTTTGTACACATTTTTTGCTTGTGTTTAAGATGCAAGACAGCAAAGGAGCAAGGACTGCATCTTCTCTAGTTCATGCCATTAAGAACACGTTTTCTAGAATAATGATGGAAAGAGTTGCTGGATGTCAGCAACCAGGTCTGTTCAACAAACTTTGGTGTGGCATCTCAGGAGCCACCTCTCATCTCATTTAGACTAAATGAGAAAAGTAATTAGGCTTCCTTTGTAGAGCTGAAGAAGCCTTTGCACATGCTGCTGGAGTGACCAGACAAGCCTCTCTGAATGACCCTGGGCAAAAGGTGACAAAGAATCAGTTGGTATCTGAACTTCAAAAGCAGGAGATTCAGAAGAGGATCTGGTGGCTTAGCTTTCGGAGGGAACAGAAATAAAGTGTTTTGGCATGCAGAATGCTCTGCAAATCTGGGTTGGATTTCTGAACAAAGAGCCAGACTTACTGTTACCATTATGCTCAGGAAACAAAACAGTCTGTATGATAATTGTGAAGAGAACTATCTAACTTATATCTCAGTTTCTGCTCCTTGCAGATTGTAACCTGCAAGGTAGAGCTGCAGTTTTGATGTGACATAGATTGTGATTTAGGAGGCTTTGTTGTTGTAAATTCAGGACTGTTCTAGGTGTGGAGTGTATACCCCTGGTTACTCCAGCACTGATGTTTAAGACTTGGGATGTAAGGCAGGACTGTGCTTTAATTTGTCTGTTAATGTTAGTGCCTACTCTGGCCTTTGATTTCATTTAATCTGGTGCATTGTTGCCATTTGAAAATGTATAGCTGTGATTTAGCTATTTTAACAAAGTCCTTGGGAATTAAAAAGTGTATTGATGAAGGCAAAGCTTATACAGTGGAAGTGGGTGATAACCCATAACCCATGATAACCCATTCAAGCTCTTTCAATTGGGATGGCCTGTTTGCCTTCCTGAGATATTGTACTACAGGTTTTAGATAGTATTTTCCCATAACTTTCATAGATGTTCCTCCCCACCCCCCTCCAGTGGAAACAAAGGAAGACTCTGATCACAGAATCATAGAATCACAGAATGATAGGGGCTGGCAGGGACCTCTGTAGATCAGCTAGTCCAATCCCCCCCTGATAAGACAGGTTCACCTAGAGATCTGAATCTCTCTCCTTCTAATCATGAGGCAAAACGCCAAAGAAAGGCATATTTATATTGATTTTTAATCTTGAAATAATAATGACATTTGTTTATTTCTTACCTTTAATGGGATGAAAAGAGATTGACAATTGCTGATGCGAGGGACATATACATACTGAAATCAGGTGGTTTGAACACTGCTACCAGGATTGCAATGTAGCAGCAATGTTTGAGAAGTGAATCCGAGAGAAGCTGAGCAAGTACACCGGTTGTTAGCTCCTCCCAAGCCCTAATGTTGCAACAGCTCTGCTGTTGTTGGTGCTTCAACCAGTTCAGGTATGTCTATTTATCAGACTGCAATCACACCCTTGGATGATAGTGCTGACATGCCTACAGATGGTAGCAGCTCTAGTACTGGGAGTGAAATAGTTTTGGTGCCCAGCAACAACAGAATTCATGGTCTGATAGATCCCTGCTTATAGCATGAGTGATTCAGCACATACATGGACCTTACACAGAATGTCAATGAGGACTGGAGCTTAATGGAACAGTGTAAGAAAAACAGGACTGTGTTTTTCATCTCTCACATTCTGTCTTAACTTCAGCAAAAACTACATTTTTTCATAAAACTAAGTCACATAGTGTCTCAAATCCAAACAGATCTTCAATTTTCTCCCCATAAAGTGCCTAGCTGATTAACTGAGAATACAATTTGTTTTGAGTCAACATCTTTGTAAGCCTTAGATGGAGAGTGCTACATCATTTACTGGCTAGCAATAAATGCTGTTTCCTTTACCTGTGTAGCATGCAATGCCTAATGGAGTAAACAATGCATCTTAAATATCATCAACCTTTGCACTGTCTTTGTTACTGACTAAATATGTGATCTATCTGTTGCCCTTGAAGACTATGGATATATAGACTATATCACTATTGTGAACCTGAGGAGCATTTCTGAGCAGTCGGGTCTAAGTGACAGTCTCAGCTGCTTTCCAGCTCCATATAGGAAAGAGCCTTTAGATTGCACTTGTTCGCCACTGCAGGCATGCACCCAGCTGTACATCCCAAATGGGACTTGCAGTATATTTCAAATGGTTGCATGTTCTCAGTTACTGGGTGACTAAGACCTAAGTTGTGTCTTACCAGACCTTCAGTAGTAATGTAGACACAGCCAAAGCTTAATTACCACAGGTCAGCTGAGCCGCAGTAACGAACATGGCATCTTGGCATGAACTTCAGT
This sequence comes from Megaceryle torquata, assembly GCA_024611175.1. Classification (NCBI taxonomy): domain Eukaryota; kingdom Metazoa; phylum Chordata; class Aves; order Coraciiformes; family Cerylidae; genus Megaceryle; species Megaceryle torquata. The sequence continues at coordinate 24,995 of JANIJG010022363.1, forward strand.
GGAAGAAGTTTCTATGAAGTTTCTTTCACTTGGGTTGGACTAAAAGCCACTCAAGCAATTAATTGTTGCACCTCAACTTATATGGGAGAACTCATGTAACCTGCCTAAACTTGGAAATAACAAAAGCCAGACTGTAGGTAAAAGTATGGAAGATTGCACTAAACATCTAAGTTTCTGAACTGCATCAGGTCTCACTTTCCTTGTGCAATGTAGTCCTTGATTACTCCACACTACTTTGATGGACACATTTCAACAGAAATCTAACCAACTAACTGAGGATACGCAGACATAAAGGAAATGCCAGATGATAAGAGATGTGATGTGACCTGGCCTAGCCATGGCAGCACAGTACTTTCTAGAAGCTATCACAGATGGCTACAGCTTAGATAAGAATTAAGGCTGTATATAAAAGACATAGACATTCCTATCATAAGGACTTAGACCAGCTTTTCATCAGCATGGCCAAACCTTTCTCATATCATGTCTTCATTAGGACTGAGAAGTGGTTCATGTAAATGTCCCCGAAACATGGTAAATGATGGTAAAATTCAGTGTCTGCTGCCATAGATTTAAACCAATTAATTTTGCTTTCCAAAGTGGATTAAATAGTTTCAACGGTCATAAGACTGTGCCCAAAGCCCACAGAAGCTTTCAGCAGTGACTTCTTCCCCAAAGCAGGGCCTGAACTGGCTCTAAATTAGCAGATGTATAAAGCAAGAACGGTTAGGCTGACTATCCTTGTAATTAAAGTGATTGACTTGCCCATGCTCAGACTGTTTGAAAACAAATAGTTAACATAAGAGAGTCCTCTAGAACAAGAAAGTCTACATGCCAGTGATGAGACAGTGTGAATCATCACTGTTCACAACATCCTCCGGGGCAGGCCACCACAGTCCTACTGCTCTGCTGCTTCTGTGCTATGTTACTTGCTGATGACCTCTACATAACTCCTCATTTGTTCAAATGGAACTATGGCACTCATTTAAGGCAAGGTTTTTTCACTGTCCATCACTGCAAGATCTGCTAGGTACTCCAATTAAATTAGGGGTGGTGGGATGATGAGCAGTAGCAGCTATTTTGGAACTAGTGGTTAATGATTGATTTCTTCCTACAGTCAAACACAGTGTTACACGTTTTTGAAGTAATGCTAGTATGAAAAAAAAAGAAAGAAAAGGTTACAAGTGCACTACATGTCAGATGCACACAAGTATGATCCTATTTGGTTTCATATAAAAAATATTTTACAGAATATTTTGCTAAAAGATAATTATATTTGAATATAGAAGAACAAATCAATGTGAAGGGACTACATTTCCCCAACTGCTATTTTTTGTCTAAAATATGTACAAAATGCATTCATTAATCCTTCATGAAAAAATAGTGTATGCTTGTGTGTGGATTTTATGCATTCAGGCATATGTTGGCTAAGGTTAATATATTAATAACTGATAGTTATTAAACCATGAGAACCAGTATGAAAGCATGAGCATTTTTAAACTGAATCAGAATTAGGTTTTCAAATATAACTGTTTCAAAACATCAATAACCAAGAAAAGCTCTAAAACCATTGTTAGAATTCTAAGTTCCTCTGGAAGCTCTCATTTTACAGCTTCCATTTAGGAAGTTTATACTCAAGTACAAGCTTGTGAATAGTTTTAGAGGAGCAACACTAAAGAGAAAATAAGAAATTATAACACATAAATGCCAAATATCATGGCTATTATAAGCAATCATTAAATAGACATGTATTTCTTCAGAAACTGCAGAAGTAGTTATCTAAACACTGTGGAATGGTTCTCATGAAACACTAGCAACAAAATTAACATCAGCGAGCATTTCTAAATAAACAAGCATCTTTTTGTAGGGGCTAAGGTTTAAGTTTTTGTGGGTTTGGGTTTTTTTTTTTTTCATTTTTAATAATCATGGCCTAGAAATAAGACAAAGCAAAGGTCACTTACCTTTTACATGGACTGGAAGAAAGCCAAGGCACAAAAGAAGAATACATCTGAATTTTCCCATGGTCTTCTAGGCAGTGCCTTGATTGCACTGGTTCTTTTTTCCAAGAGATGATTGTAGATGTTGCAACTGTAATGCCAAGGTTTGAGGCAGACGCTTGGAATCAGCAACTCTGTCCAAAGACTTCTCCCACCATCACACTTGATCACGGTGGAAGAGAGAGAAGCCCCTGTAAACCTCTTCTGGTACAAGAAGCAGAAGCAAAAGCAAACAATCCCACTACAGCCAAGCTGTGAGCAGCACCATAGGTGCCACCCGTCCTCTAAGAAATCTATTTATCTCCCAGGCAGGGTGCATGGAGAGCCGGGAAACCAGCAGCAGCACCCAATGAGGAGGGAGCCAGCAACCTCTACACCCACCTCCTTCCCGGAGGGAAAGCCAACCTGTTTGACATCCTCTCCTTCAAAGCAGGGTGTGGTGCTGGGAGAGCTTGTGGGAGGAGACTGGCATTCTCTGAGGCATACTTGAGAAAAAATCCTCAGATATACTCTGTCCTCAAAGTGCTGCTTCCCTGATTAGTTTTCTGCTGAGCAGTAACTGCTGATAAAGGTAATCCTGTTAAGAGTCCTAACCACTAACTCAAGGCACCTTGTTAGGGAAGTGGAGGCCAAGAATCTGTTTTGCAGAGACTTGGGAATAGTCTACAGAGGGATAACAAACCCCCTTAATTTTATAAACTCAGTATGTGATGTCAGACTACTGAACTGAAGCATACTCAGCTTCCCAGCGGATCCTTACCTTCACAAGGTAAATGTTGTCATGATTTTTTCCTTGATTTAGATATATTTTTAAATATAAATATCCATGCACATCCTACACAGAGATCTCAGATTGTGCCAAGTGTAAGAAAACAAAACTTGGGAAAATGGACAAAAATTGTGCATCCATCCACCCATGAAGATACTTTAAAATCACTGATGTGATTTAAAAGCAGTTTTGTCATAGCCTCTCTCTAGCAAACACATATGCACTTGTCTCTAGAACTGGACTGCCACTGTCACATTGGTGCCCATTGCCAGCAAGGAGACAGGTGTGCATCCTCCCTTTCTCTGGGGGGTAAGCTGCAGGCATTTTTGTCAGCGCTGTTTTTACTAGGGCTGCAAATACATTTCAGACTCTGCTACCATGAGTGGCCAATCTGTATGCTGGTGGTGTTGCTGGATGATTCAGTCTAATGTGGGGCACGGGCTGGCCCCAATTGTATTTCTTTTGAATTACCTGGAACATACAGTACAGTATGTGCAGTGAACTCATGCTTTTATGCTAACTACAAAAAAAATGATGTAACAGTGTAACTGGACTGATAGAATCTGGTGATATTGGATCTTCAAGAAGTTTGATGTTTAAATAGGTCAGCTCTCTGCACCCTCCCCCAAATATCAACAAGCAGAATGGTTTATAAAGGCCTGGCATCTTGTTATCACACAGCTTAACTATTTTTAACATAGCAATAGAAGCTCTAGGGCTGAATTTATGGATCATCATTCTCCTTGTCAGGGACAATTCCTCAGTCTCAGAGGAGTTAAGGACATTTAAACTTAAGAGGTGACTTTGTCAGCCAGTTAAAAACAAGAATTATACCATAGCACAAGCAATCCCACAAGTCTACTGTTTTGTTGTTTTTTGGTTTTTTTTTTTCAAAAATAACTAAAGCAGGCACACATGTGCTCATCTTCATATCAGTGATGAATTTGGCTGCAGGGAACAGGAAAGTTAGCAAGACAATGAACCCATCCCAGGCAAGTCCAAACAGCTCCCAAACATTCAGCAGCTTGACTTCAAAACTGTTGTTATTGTAACTGAAGTCTTCCCAAAATGGGTTATTTTGCCTGTATGATGATACTAGTTCACTGGGATTTCTTCAATATTTATCCCACTCCTGTTCCTGGGATTATTGCAGGAGTTTAAGATGTTCCCCCTGTCAAAGATGTGCAACTGCTTGCCCAAGATACCAAGTAAACAATTGTTATATATTAAAAAAACCCATAAGGCCTTACCATAAATTGCAGTTTTATCACTTTGAGAAATAAGTGACCGACCTTTTTGTATTTAAAGGGAATACAGTGTTCTGCCTAATACTCATCTGACAAGGTGGGTGACTTGCCTGTTTTTTTTCACTTGTTCTTTCAAGAAAAAACCCACCTATTTAAGAAACAGCAAATGGGTGGAGAAACAGAGCCAGTGTGTCTGTCTGTTCTCTACACCATATACTTTTAGCCCATCAGGCCTCTTTTAGATGAAAGAATATAAAAGAGAAGACGTAGTCACAATTCAGCACAGTTGCAGCCCCATCCTTCCTGTGTGCAGAGGTGAGAAACTGCTGTTTGCCATGGGTGACCTGCTGTATGAGTCTATTGGTGATGAAAGAACCAAATTATACACTAGAACTACTGGGGAAAGCCACTAATATCCTACAGTATTTATCTTTCGTCAGGGAAAAAAAAAAAAAAAAGGAAGTATTTTAATTAAAATATTGAAACATCTGACAATATTAATTTAAAAATAAGCCAAATACAAGTGAATTAGTGATACAATTTTTTGGCAATGGAAGAACACAATTACTACAGCTAAAACTCCAATGGTTTTTCACAAGCAGAGGGAGGAACATGCATTGTAGTGTTTTGTTCTTGGGATTCTTGAAGTACTTCAAATGCTGGGGTTTGAAAAAGCTGTACCTTTGCTCCATTCAAGTCCTTTTCCTATTCTTAACCATCTCTTCACTTTCTTTCAAATGTGTCTTTTAGATGTGTAACAGAAAAGAGTGAAAAGAAAAGAATATTTTTCAGTTTATGAAAAGGTTAGGGTTTGTTTCATAATCTTGTCAAGTGAAAAACACACAAAGAATTAGATACTGGCCTAAAATAATTAGCAAGAAAAACACCAAAATGCACAATTGGGAGTGTAATTCCGCCCAAGGTACACTGAAAGCTGAGTGCACTAAAATGTTTTCCTTAGCATTCAAAATTTGGCACAGATATTGAAATGAGCATGAATAGGAGATAGACTAAAAAGCTGCCAAATTTTATGCTTAAGAACCACCTGCTTTCATTTCCACAGTCCAATTAATTTGTTTGGATAAGTATTTGAAATGGACATCACATCTGAAAAGCATCAAAAAATTTTTCAAGCAGTCCTTTCACTGACAGGATAAACTAAACTGACACCTCAGCTCCCTTCTGGGAGCTCAAGTGACATGATATTCTACAAGAATATCTTGCTTTGCTTGTTCCCTCCTATTACTGAAGGTAACTCCTTCTCAAAGAAGGTAGTCTGGAGGAAAAACAGAAGAGAACTAAAGGGGTTGTGCCACAGGACCAGGACAGAGCTGCCATCCATCTGAACTCAGCTTAATGGTGCAGGTACCTCACCAGGAGTGAACTTGCAGTTTGGGCCCAGAAAGGACAGCAATTTTTCTTCCCACTGCACAGTCTGATTAAAACCTGTATGGAAACTAGAATATTAATTCCCAAATTGGGATCTGAACATCACTGACAGCCCATAAGGTCACAATAGGCAGCAGCTGATCTGTGGGAGATAACTATAAAAATACTCGAGGAAGGTAAAGAACAATTGGTGATAACATTTTTTGACCCAATGATTTTGGGTAGTTACGCAATGCAAGAGGAGTTGAGTTAGGAAGGCACCAGATCAGTCTCAGAGGGTAGTGAAGAAATTATCACCTGATAACTGAAAAATAAGTGAACTGCTATATTTTATCCTGAGATAAATAACAGAAAGGTTGGCAGTTTCTTGCTTACCACAGGAGAACAGCCTGAAATTTCAAGTCTTTTCTTTTACCTCTTCTTCCTAGGTGTCAGCAGCCAGTCTTTCCTCTTTAATGACTCCAGCCTGTGAAGCCATAAATGGACAAAGCTGGAGGAAATGACAGCTGCTGAAATTGGCATTACAATAGCAATTTCCTCCAAACATCATCTTTAGGTTTGATTGTTTTGTAGAGCATAGCTGTGCCCAAATTTCGTGCTTGTTTATACTGAGAAAAAATAGTAAATTTATTACTATTTGGCAATCCCTGCATTACCAACTTATTCAGTTATGGTCTCTCACATCAGAAGGTGAGACAATGACACATGCCCCTGCAGAAGTCTCTACTCCTAAAGGCTGCAATGACAGCTGGATGAGGAACAGTCAAGGCAAACACCATGAAGTTTGCCCACACTAAGTCTTCAATTGCTGTGCATATTTTCAGTAGATTCTGTGTTAATGAAATCTAAGTATTCTTCAAAAGCCATGCCTGTCCTTTACCACAGATGGAGGTCTTCTCTGCACTTCACACTGGTAAGCACCCAGTGAAAGCAGCTCAGAGTTTTGTTGCTACTAGACAACTTCCTTCTAAAATGATTAAAACGCCTGTAAGAAATTAACCTGAATTGCTGATGAGGAGGAAGACAAACTCCCTTTGAAGACTGCTTCTCTGGCAGAGCACCAAAACTTGTATTTCTAGAGCTACTAAGAAGGAAAACACATAGACATTTTTTTCTTTTAATTTATTTTTAGAAAAAAATCACAATGTTGATAGGAGGCTTTAATAAGTAATTTTTAGGGTTGCAAAAGCTGAAGAAGGATTCCAAGGTCTGGTTAGCTAAAAGCTAGTTTGAGCTTCCCCCACCATTCTATCCCTAACAAATGCTGGCTAATTTCTGTATTCTCTTGGTATTGATATGAGATACCTGTTTATTCATGCAGGTAGGCAGTACATTTCATTTCTTTGTATTTACACAGATCAAAAGTTTATATAAAAATTACTTTTCTACCTCAAACACACTTAAGGTTTTTAGCACTTTTATACTAAAAGCAGAAGTGGGGCAAAAAGAGGTTTACAAATTAATTCTGTAACAAAATACTAAAATCTGTGTAAAGCTTTGTTGCAAGCTAAGAAACATGTACAAAAAATTCTTAAATGAATTATCCCTGGCATACATTCATATCTGAATGCACAGATATATTCACATGTTTAATATCCAAATTCATAACTTCTTAAGATGTTCCATAAAATGTCATCTTTCTGTAGAACTTTGCTGGGTGGCTGAAGCACATTAGTAAGACATATTTTAAAATTGCATGAAAATTGAAAACAATTAGAATGAAAGCCAACAGAACTGGTCAGACTATTCCTTCCAGACAGAACTAGTTATTATTACAGACTTAGTCCATCAGCTGTTACGAGTTGCAGTTTTTCATGTTTCCACAGATCCTTGAAACCTTCCTGTGGTTTTAAGAGCCACAGTAAAGCTCACAAGTGCTTTTAGTTGAGGATGCAATCACAGGTCCTCAATCCTGATGGCAATCCTTCATATGTCCAAAAGCATTCCTCACACATATGCTATTTATCCTGCTCAGCAGACATCTGTGCAGTCAGGCTGGGTTGTTCTTGTCAGTCTTGCTATTATTTGCTTTCAAACTCTAGTACTGTTTCTGTTAAGTGCTCAAGATAAGCCTTCTGAATTCAACATTTATTTTCTGTTATACATCTTTGGTTGTGGAAGCCTGATGATGTTAATCCCCATTCCCCAACGCTTCATCTGCGACTGTTTATACAACTGCCCAACACCCATCGCACCAGATCTACACAATCCAGTCACGGTTCCGATTTGCAAATCAGGCTCTTCCACACCTGACCAGCTCAGTACTTGCTAAGCAGGAAGAGCTAAAAAGGGTTAAAGGGTCAGTGTGCACTAGTTTGGGCATTCACAATCTGTACCAGACAGATGCAATGAAAAAAAATGCAAAAACAAAACTCTGAATTTTTGTCTCCTGGATGCTCGAGTAACTCTTCCCTGGTGGCTGACCCAGGCAGCTACACAGATTGTATCAGCAGCACCCACACCCAGACCCATTATCCACACACAGTGAGAGCCATTTGCTTTCAGGTGCCCACAACATAGAGCAAGTTGTTTGGCTGGTATGCTCACTGCATACATTAAAAATGTATATTAAATGCACTGCCTGAAAGCAAGGGCATAACCAAACACTAATTGTTTATCGTTTTTGGAGAGGTGAGGAAAAGTTAAACATACTGAATGCACTTGAGACACACCCAATTGTCGCACGAGGAAAGGGAAGAATGTAAAGGCACAACATACTTCTACACTCCTGTCATTAAGGCCATATACTGGTGTGCAACAATGCTTCACAGGGCTAACCATACAGAGGACTCAGGTCTAAGTCACACTCCCAGAGGTGTTTCAAACAGGGACTGTTTTCTCATGCAACTTCAGACTCTGCTGTTTACATTATGCTTTTTTTTTTTTTTTTTTGGTTTCCTTTCTATTTATTTTTATTTCAGGCAGAATGCAGGCTCTCTATCCAGTTTCAATGATCTGTTCTTCATCATGTTTTCTTTAATTCAGTTCTCCAGAAGTGTGCGCTGAACTAAAAAGTGACAAAAAACTCAAGGTTAGTACACTAAGTTAGTAACACATAACTTAGGATGTATGCTATGTAACAGCATATGCGGATAACAGACTTTTTCACTAGGCATTTGAAACTGTGGGATCAATTCAGGTAAGCAGAGGCTTGATTCTGTGAAGCCAGTGCCCTGAAATCCTAAGGGATTATTACATCCCACATTTCTCACTCAACCACATCCTATTAGATCCATATACTTATCTATACTTGCAGAATAACTCAACATGCAGTTTCAGACTTGCTGCTTTGCAGGTGCAAAAATGGAGTAAAGTCTACGTAACCAATTCAAAAAGTGGATTATTGAAAGTAAACTCTAGCCTAGGTTATCTACCATTTCAGGAAGTCAAAAGTAAGTCTCCATAAAATTTTAATGCAAACCTGTTCTGCCATGCCATCTGATCTGGCTTAATGCAAGACTGCTTCTAACTAGAAGTCCTGTAGGTACATCAACACTCTATTACCAAAAGCTGTGCTAATGTTTTCCAATTCCTAGAACTTACATCAGTAGCACCATGCTGACCATGGCTGCCCAGTTTCTTAGCTCAAAACATGCTCATGCTTGACTGCAAAATATAATAGAGGCATGAAATTTGGGATGTAACATGATGTCAAGATGGAGGCAGGAGTAGGGATAACATCCCAACTTTGACCTTATCACTTAAAACAAAGTATGCATCATCTGAAACATTTCACATCTGCATTCTGGTGAATCTTGGCCAAAATTTTAGTATATCCTGACTCCCAACTCATATGTTAACTGCCTCTGGTAGAGGTCTTTGAACAATACTGCTTGCTTCAGCAGTGCACAGCTGAAATGAGGATACCTGTCTATCTCCAGTCCTGACTTTAACAGCTAGTCACAAGGAAATGTTTTCTCCTTGAGAGTTTTATGTATTTAACAGCTTAAAGAAAAAATGCTTATAAAGAATTTCATGAGCCAGATGGAAGTTTTTAGCAAACTGAAGAAATACCTGAGAGAAATAAGGTTTTCTGTTTATTTTTTTTAATTAAGAAAAGACACAGAACTAGTTCTGCAGGTTTTAGATTAAGTGTGCTGAAGAATATATTTATAATGGTTTGAGATTTTAATATTCAGCATTTCAAAGACACTCAGCAAACTTCAGCATGAGGTTGTACTGCTGTTTACTTTGTTGACCAGTCACACAGGCTAGAAGGCCAAGTTTTCACCTATACTGCTTCCTCCAGATCTGTCTATGGCTTTTCTATAGTCAATCACCTGTTCCATCTCCCCTAAACAACCATGTCACAGAAGGGTGAGGTTGTTAGGGTTTTTATTGTTTTAAAAGAGATCCTTCCACAGCTGTCACCATGGGGGAAAGATTTATTATTTGACAATTCTTCCATACAAGAATCATTCTTTGTTCACAGAGAATGCTCTAGTTAAAACAACATGCTAATAAGTTCAGTCCTCCTTGCCTCCAGTGTAGTTTCATCTCTGCACAAACACTGTGAACATTTTTTAGTATACATTCTTGCAGAGTTCTGTATCAGATTGCAATCAGACACACCATACATTAATAAAACATGTCAGCTAACTGCAGATATGTATCACACAAAAGGAGCAAATGTATGTTTTTGAATTTGTCTTTTAATACTTTTACAGAGAAAATTTGATTCTTTACTTTCTCTAAGCTTCTGTATTTCAAGGACTCCTCAAGGTAATAAACCAATCTGTTCAAAGAATAAAAAGCTGGAGAAGAGTGGCCATATTATTACCAAAACTGAAATCTTGATTCAGTTCTGAGTTAGTTGTCATGGTAGTCACAAACATTTATTTTTTTTTTAATAAACCAGCATTATTTTCTCCACTATGTTACATGCCAATAAGCGTATTTAATAAGACCCCCACCAAAAAGCTGATCTTCCATCTAGATTCTTCTCTTACCAGGTGGCTCAGACTGTGCACCCCTATGGCTTTCCATATTCACATTCTCTTCATCTGCTGGGAAACAAACAGATGTTTAGCATCCAAATTCTCTGATCTTAGAGGTTTTGATTAATAGAGATCATCTGAGAGAAGCAAACAGCACTAAAGAAACTGGGCTACTGACGGTAGTTGATTTGCCCTTGTGTTGCCTGCCTGTTAATTTTAACATGCATGGTACATGTTACTCATTTTCCAAATTTCCCAAGCTACAGAATGGCAGTGCCTGGCTGGATGGCTGCTCTACCATCTCCCTTCACCAATCAGTCAGAAAGACTAGAAAGGAAAAAAACAAAGCTTCTGCCCCACCTATCACAGTACTCCCAAAGGTCTCCGATCCAAGTTATATCTTATTTAGGTGGAAAGGAAGCAGAGAGCAAGCAATAGAAGACTGCAGAACAAAGAATCATCTGGGGAGGACACATCGTTTTGTCAGCATGCAAAAGGTCTCTAATCCTCAACCTCCACTCACTTTTCCTTAAAGAAATGTTTTGTTGCAGTATTTCCTGCTTACTCTTTAACAATAAGTGCTTTTATTTTAAGAAATGCAAAACATTAAGTTTGTCTGCTTCCAGAAGTCTAAAGTTTGGGAAGGCATTCTTCAGACACCCTCTTTTAGATGACTAGCAAGAGAGGTGAACACAAATTCACTGTGCTATTAAAATGACTTTATGCATAAAATCAGTTTCTAGCCCCAATATAAATAAAAAACCCACACCTCTTTAGACAGTAAGAAACAAAAATAAATTTAGAATTCTTACCGCTTTGTTTGAAACAGAGTTTCTTCTTCTGGTAAGCAATGAAACTAGATACTGCTCCGACTACAGTAGCAAACACAGCACTTACAATCCCAGCTATTGCTCCCTGAGAACCTGAAAAAAAAACCCCAAAACAAACCAACTTGTTTTTATACATTTTTCAGAATTGAGAGGATTGTCAAAATTGCATTGTCTCCAAGTAAACCCTGTGAACATTTCTAAAAAACAATGAATTGAAATTATTGCATAAAATTGTAGCAATCATCTCTTCCTTTGTGAATAATAAAAAGTGAATCCTCTAATTTTATAACCATCGATTTCTTAGCAATGCCTACTGTTAAGCAATTTAAATATGCATATGCCTGTTGTAAGTCCCACTTATTAAAAAAGCTACTCTTTCATAGCCAAATCTTAGTCACACGTGTGCAATCCCCGCACCAGTGTTTCTGAGGCCTTAAGACTTTTGAATCATTTGCAACATGGGAAATTTTAAAGAAATATGAAAGCAGAACCTGAAATTAACAATTGTAGATTCCTCAAAAGTTTTTAAGCAGAAACACACTACCAGCAGTGAATATTCTAGCAAAATATTAGAAACATAGAAAAACCCAGAAAGAAAGCTTTAGATATGCAGACACCATCATACACATAAACGTATGCATTTACCTCCAGATTCTTCCACGCTGTTTGGACTTTGGCCTTTTCGTTCTGTAAAGATGAACAAAAGGTTTGGATTTTGCATGTCTAAAGAACAATCATTGCCCACCTTTTTGCCAATGAATCATACAAAATTACAAGCCATCCGTTATATCCATACACTAACTCTTATACTATGTAAGTCGTGCCACTGAAGAAGGAACCTGTGCAGATGAAAACACTACACAAGTCTCAACAGGTGCTTCTTTCCCCTGCCAGTTTTCAAGTTACTACCCCAAAGGAACTTTGGAAGGTGAAAGCTTCCCAAAAAAAATAACAGCAGTAATCTCTGTCTAGAACAGCTGTCTGAAGAAGTTGGTAACCAGTGGCACATCTCAACACCACATCAAGATACTTAAGCTTACTCTGATCTGGAAATCATGAAGTTGCACTAACACACACAGGGACTAACCCCATCCTAAGGGTGACCATTACTGCAGCTTGGTCCCAATGACCATCTCTGTACTGAGCAGCCCTCTAACTATTAGATGGGCACATTACTCAAAAAAAGTTTGGTAAACTATGAAATGTTTTTTATACTGCTCAAAGTAGATCTACCCTACATCATTTGGAAATCTAAGGATCAATTTATCCTGTGGGATAGATGAAATCTTTGAGAACACAAGGAAGACCCTCTTCTGGCCCACCCCTGGGCTTCCTAAGCACAAGGAATAAACTAAGAGTACTTCACAGAAGATCTGAAAATAACACCTGGATGTCTTTAAGAACTATATTCATGATGAATTCGGAAATATGTACTGCATTCACATCTCAGTTTTAAAACCTATCTTTCCTAGAACAACAGTAAAAGTCATCAAAGGTTTTTCCTCCAGACCAGTTTTACCCCATAATCTTCTGGGGTTTTTTGGCAGAGACAGAACACATTGCTTTTAAACTAGAAGGTATACTCTTTAAGTTTCAGCTACCAGAACAAAAGGTGTTACAAATTAGACCACATTAACCATCTTGTGTGCAACCTTTATCAAAAGTTTGGGTAATCATAGGATAAATACGAAGCACAACCTACTATCTTACCATTGCTGCCACTACCATCTCCTCCTTCTGGTAGATTGCCATTTTTTAGATCTGAATCACGGAAGTTGCCTATAAAAAATAAATATATTATGTTAGATGTTTTAAATTCAGTGAAAAGACACCTCAAGGCACATAAAGACATGGAAGTTTTCTCTAGATCATTCAGATGACTTCACGGTGGTTTTAGGCTCAGTGCCACAGTCATTTTCAAAAGACACATTTCAAAAGCCCTCCCAGTCTCAAGTCCCTTCAGCTTGGCACTACACAGTTTGATAGCAGCATAGCCGCTTCTGGAATTCCTGAACAACTGAGACGTCAGTGCCCAAGAGCAGGTAGCACTACATAAGTCATAGGCTAAGCAAGTAAGAAGCCCTATAAGCTACTTAACTGGAACAGCCCAAGTCTCACTGTTAAAATAGAGAAAGAACATGGACAGGAAAGGACCATTTCTTTTCAAGGCTGCAGCTGTGGATGTTTCTTCAGACCTGAGTTTCTAAGTCACAACCAGTATTTTGAACCTGTACAACACAGTAGCTAGAGGAAAATAAAAGAGTTCAACATGCCACAGTCCAGTGGCTGAACTATTTGCATGACAATGGGAAACTCCAAATGTAATTCCCTTCTCTGATTTACTGCAGGACATTGAACAAGTCCCTCTCTATTTCCACTGGACCCCACCTCACTGAGCCTGAGTTCTTCTTCCCTCTACCACCTAATGAATCTTTATTTTATGGCAAGAAAATCTGTTTCAAGCAGGAAAACTAAAAGCACTGCATCACAGGGTGTTTTAGTTGGGTAGCAGAAATACTGTACTGAAGCATGCAAGCCCTGCATTCAAATATCTGCTGCAATCAGGCAGAAGAAGCAACAAGAACCAGGGCTTGCATTCTGGGTAAGGACTCTTTACCACTATATTTGTGGATAACGGCATCATCACATCTACATCCACTTGAATCTGTTTTGTTCTGAATTAGGCAAAGACAAGGAAGACCTCTAAAGCACAACAGGCATAGAAGGGCATGTCTTTTAAGCCTACCCTTCAAACACAGAAGAATTGTATTTCTCAACTGGGCCTTTAAAAAAAAAAAAAAAAACAACTAATAAAACAACCCTTTAACTCTTGAGCTTTACCTTTAATTTAGATGCTCTGAGAACACAGATCACAGGTATTTGCTACTTACTTTTGAGCACAACTAGCAGGCATACAGTTTGTAAAGATGAAAGGATTCCATCCAATACACTTCTGCCCCACTGCATGCAGCCAAAACCAGCACTGCCCCAAGCACAGACACTCTGTCCCATCCTTCCTCCTCCCCACACTATCCTGCTTTTAAATGAAAGTGACTCAACAAGTTTATTATGGAATTTCAAGACTGCTGCAGCTACTATTTGAAAGACAATTTTTCTCAATCCTCAGCATTTATCCAGTGCAATGTCTAACATACACTACAGCTGATAAACAAAGTAGTAATTATTTGGTTTACTACTGCACTTAAACTTCTGTCACAATTCAGAAGTTTGTGTTAGAAGCCTTACCAGTGTCTTTAGGATGTGCAGGTGAACCTTGCCTGGGGTTACCTATAAATAAAAGGGAGATTTAAAAAACAAACAAATGAGGTTACGATATCAAAAGTGGACTACAACACAGTAACTTTGAAAGGGACTAGGGAAGACTAACAAGTACTTTTCTACTGTTCAGAAATTCCTGTTAGGTCAGTCTTACCAGGGCCTCTAGGATTTGCAGATGGATCTGGCTTGGGGTCATCTGTAGACAAAGAGTTAAAGTCAGCAAAGGTACCACCGTACTGCTACAGACTATACAGTGACCCTGAAAGACTATCCAAGCTAAAAAATGGTATCAAATCTTGTCCATGTAATTTTCCTGTCCTTTCATTAACTAATGCTCTATTTGTTTGATTATTTTAGGTTAAGTGCTGTATTTTAATACAATTAACAGTGATTCTACTTATATTAGCCTGTATGTCAGACCCTTAGTATAAGTGAACTTAGACAGAACAGCTCACTAAGTCTTATGCAGTGCTTTACTTTGTGCATCTGATTTCAAACACACTTTTTAAAAAGTTTTCTAGCAGGTACAGATTACTTGGTTGATTCCTCTTTTAACACTACTAGATTTTAACCAATAATAATAGTTGGTACCTCACTTAAACCAAAAAACCAAACAAAGAAAAAATGCAAGATATACAGAATAGAACTATAAATATGGTCTCCACAATGACACATCATTTAGCTTGCCACCAAATAGGAGAATAAGAGTTCTTTGTAATTATCTCTGCACTGTTTGGTCACAGTCTTTGCTGTCCACATCAAACTGATACACCAGCAGTGCTTTTCTAAAACTGTGATTTGACCAATAGCTGAACCAATCCAGCAGCCCATTTCTCCTGTGTGCTACTTCTTCTTGACTTTGCATAGTCTTGCTTCCTCCTAGCTCTAGCACAAGTCATACCAGGTCTCCTTAGGTTCTCTGCATATTCAAGATTAAAGAGGCAGGCACCTTCAGAGCACAGTTCCAGGACCCCAACTTAGGCTTGCCATCTTATAAAGGATCCTCTCTCTTCAATTACCTGAACCATCTGATTAATTTAGCCAACTGTTTCTCAATTAGCCAACTCTGTTTTCAAAAATGTCAGCAGCTGGAAACAGACTGCTTTAAGAAAGACAAAATTTCAAAGGGCTAAATCAAACAGAGCAACAAACGGTGCTACTGTCCTACAACTGTATGCCCGCTGTTGGGAAAGCTGTCTACGCTGCAACAGGTGTAGTGATGGTACTCAAAAAGCTACTGTGCGTTATTATCTGCCTAACTGGATGCATCTTTTACTGGCTGAGTGAAAACAATACTGCAACTTCTGCTGCTACCCACACTGCAGAGCTGAAGTGCATTAGAAGGAGTAACTTCCCTCATATTAGTTCAAACAGATTGATGTTTCCTTGTGCTAAGAAAAATACTTCCTGGAAAGGAAGAGATTACTTCATATTTAAAAACTACTTCCATTAAGTAATAGTTTATGGAATTAGTGCCATCTAGTGAAGACACAGAAACGAAACAAGTAGGGCTTGGCTAAGAAATGAGTGAAATACAAAGAGGTTTTGTGATTCAGACCCTTAAAAATGAAGGTAAATAAACATAAGTAGACTGCAATTATTTTTATCTGCAGTCTGTCACATTAATCAACTCAGTGCACTTATTACATTTAGATAAAAAAGGATGGATAGACCTTGCACCAAGTGCCACTGAGCAGCATCCAGGAAAACATGATACTCACCAGGTCGAAGAGCATCTTCTAAGTTGAAACCTACAACGAAAGAATGGAAATTTTGAATGTAATATCAAAATGGAACTACTTTTAGACTATATTTACAGAAAATGCACCTCACAATGTTTTCACTAAGAATATAATGGCATGCTCATTCAACACCAGCCCATAGAAGACCACCACCGAGTTACTAGCCATTATCTGAGAAACTACATGCTGCTTTTGGTGATCACAGTGCATGGCAAGGGCCAGCTCAAAGTGAGCAAGCTCAAAACATGAAGACTAAAAGTCAACAGGGAAGATTCTCACAGGGTCTTTAAACTTTTGAAATCGAAATGCAGAAGACACCAAAATTCAGAAATCCTCTTGCTACTAGGGAACTGTTTTCTTTTATAGAACTATCACAACTCTGTCTGCCACAAAATTGAAAATTCAGGTTCTCAAGAAAGCCAATTAGACCTCACCAGAATCTGATGGTGTTGTCTTCAGAGGTGGAAGAGGCTTCTTTGTAGTGTCTATCAAGGAAGATTAGAAAAAAAAAAAAAAAGTGTAAATAGTATTTAATACACTGTTCAGAAGACAGATGAAGGGCCTGTGTCTATACAATGAAAAGAACAAAATCAAGTCTGTATGTCAAGACATTTTCCCCTTAAAAGGAATCTCTGAGTTTTCCCAAAGACAAATTTCAGTTCTATGTGGTCAACATTTTGACACATCCATAGCCAAATCATTCCACTGAGGTTTAAATAAACAATATATGGGGAAGGTCTCATGATTGGTCATGCAGTGATGCTCAGAAACAAATAAGCAGCCACTATTTTCCCATCTACTTCCCAAAATTTGCAAAAGTGTAGTAATTACCAAATGCATCTTCTAAGCTCAACTCATCATAATTGCCTGTAAAAGAAAAAAGCAACAGTAAGAAAACATGTTCCTTACTCAAAACCAACACTTATTAGTCATAAGCATGTCTTTGATCTATCTAGGAGTAT
The DNA here is from genome assembly GCA_024611175.1 of Megaceryle torquata. NCBI lineage: Eukaryota > Metazoa > Chordata > Aves > Coraciiformes > Cerylidae > Megaceryle > Megaceryle torquata. Next base: position 42,144 of record JANIJG010022363.1, read on the forward strand.
GTTTTCTGCATCAAATGAGAAGAGTATTTTGAGTCTGGGATGAAGACAGATGTTCTCTATTTTCCAAACCACTATCCACACATTTCTTCAGGGAAAAAAAAAAAAAGGAACAGCATTACAAATTGTCTCTATAGAAAGGATCCAGAGGGCCAGAACATATACTCCTACACTCAATACAATGCACTTAATCCTTATTCTTGCCATGGCTATTGTATACTTTCTTAGTGCCATCCATAACATATTTTTTCCCATTCTTCTTTCCACTGAACCACAAAATAAACAGGGGCATGGCTCCAATTCACAAGGGTTTACAAGATCCAAGTGTGAAGAAGAGTCATGGACCACAAAGGCCGGTATGAAAGTTATATGACCAGGAAATGGATTTAAAACCTTGACATTAAAAATTAATTTTGATGGGTTTAAAAGACATATATTTGCCCCTAATAAAGGTTAATGGTATGAAGGTGGTTAATAAATTATATATAAAATAATAATGATTAGCACAGATCATCTTGAGCAGTCTCTTCAACTTCCTAAAAGACTGTCACCGCTATGGGATGTCAACCTGTTGTGGTTTATGCCCAGACAGCAACTAATCACCATGTGTCCGCTCACTCACTCCTTCCCACCGATGGCACAGGGAGAAAATATAATGAAAGGCTTGTAGGTTGAGACAAGGACATGGAGGGGTCACTCATCAATTATAGTCATGGGTAAAAAACAGACTTCACATGGGAAAAATCAATTTAATTTTTTTACCAATCAAATCAGAGTAGGATAATGAAAAATAAATCCAAGTCTTAAAAAACACTTTCCTCCCAGGCACAACTTCATTCTTAATTTCTCTACCTCCTTCCCCCAGCATTGCAGGGGGACAGGGAATAGGGATTGTGGTCAGTTCATCACACAGTGTCTCTGTTGCTCCTTCCCTCTCAGGGGGAGCACTCCTCACGCTGCTCCAGCATGGTGTCTCTGCCACGGGAGAGTCCTCCATGACTGTCTCTAACATGAGTCTTTCCCATAGGGCTGGTGTTCTTCACAAACTGCTCAAGTGTAGTCCTTCAGAAACACACTACTCCAGTGCAGGCTTCCCACTGCGTCACAGCCTCCTTCAGGTGCATACACTTGTTCTAGTATGGGGTTCTCCATGGGCTGCAGGTGGCCATTTGCTCCACCATCAAAGTCCATGGGCTGAAGGGGCTCAGCCTGCCATCTCACCATGGGCTGCAGGGGAATCTCTGCTCTGGCACACCTTCCCACTCCTTCTTCACTGACCTTGGTGCCTGCACAGGTGTTTATCTCACATCCCCTACTCTTTCTGCTGCAGGTTTTCCAGAAGTGGATTTTTTTTTCCTTCTTAAATACTTTATCACAGAGGAGTTACCACCATCAATGATTGGTTCAGCCTTGGCCTGATATGGGTCTGATTTGGAGCCACGGGAGCTTCCAGCATATTCTCACAGGACCCACCCCTGTAGCCCCTCCCCTGCTACCGAAACTGCCACACAAAGCTAACACACCACTCCAGGCAGATTAAGTTTCATTTTCAGCCCTTAGGAAAAGAACATTCTCTCTTGCTGTATTAGGTCAGTTACTAGAGCTAATGCTGCTTATCCAGCCAACTGCAAACACACTAACTCAATATACTCATGATTCAAACTCATTTCACAGCATGAATAGAGTAGTGTGATCTCAGCAGCAGAGGCTTGTAAGATAAATGGACAGCTAAAACAACTGCTTGGGATATTTCTGATAGTTCAGCATTCCCACTTTCACTGAAGCGTGGAAAAAGAAAATGGCACGAAAATAGCTACCAGCTGTTGAAGAAAAAGACATCCAATTAAAAAAAAAAAAAAAAAAAAAAAAAAGAAAGACATACCACTACAGCCCCAAAGAAGCTGAAAGACTTTTTCTACCTGCTGAGTATCAATCCAGCCAGAGCTACCTTACTTCAGAAGATAAATGCATAAGCATTAATGTGTCTGGCTTTGCCTCTAAGAATACAGCTACAGAAGTCAGAACTGGCTACTGCAAAGTCTGAAGAGAGGAATAAAAACCAAACACTTCACTCCAGCTGGAGAGCATAAACTCTTTCAGATACTTAGCTCATGAAAACCTGCTTCACAGAATGCAAAATATTTGCAGGTTGTTTATCTGAAGCCCACATTTTCCAATATGATCTTTAAAACCTCAATAAAATGAGTAGTTGCCAAGATCCAAATCTCAGTTACTTCTGAAGTTACCCCTCTGTTTAGACTACACTGAGAAATCTCCTTATTAACAGGCAAAAAAGGTCAAAAACACTCAAGAGAAATTTAAACAGGTATTTGCATAGTTGTTTCTCAAACATGAATTCTGGTTTGTTTGTTTTCTCAAGTACATACACAGCTCTCAGGCTACAGTCCTTCAGGGAGGAATGCCTAAGACAGGATGTGATCAGGTATCTGCAGTAGTCTAACTCTAAGGTGGCAGGCAGAAAGGTCTGTTGAGGGTGCATGCTCCTCAAAACACTCTACCAGAATAGCAACCAGAAGACAGGAAGACAGACCACCATCATCTGTTAAAACCATTTGTCTCAAGGTTAAAGCTGTATCATTAAGCCAATGAATGCTACACTGGTGGGTGTATTTCAAGAGCACTATTTATTTTTTTTAGAAAGAGTGGCAGAGGGAAAACCAAGCACATATACTCAATGTTATGCTTTGGTGAAGGTGAAGTTTTTCTTCAAACACATTACTTTGCCTCAAAAAACAGCAGAAAATAGACAAGCTTACAAAACTCATGATGATAAAAGTGCACTCTGAAGTGCTGGCAGTCTACTTCCCTAGAAAAGACTAGGTGTTTCTCCACTGTTCATGACAAATTTTCCTATGTCTTTAAAGCACTTGCTTTTACTACTTTTACTCACTCAGCTTTTAGTATGGGTGGATCCAAATAAACCAAAAGTTCAATTTCTTAGCTTGAGAGAGGCTCAGTACCAGGGATTCATCTTGTTTCAAGCAAGAAACAATCAGACAGCAGAGATACAGCTACAGAACTAGACAGAATAAAGGTAGTAGCAGGATCCAAGAAGAAAAAGTCATCAAGAAAATGCTTCACTCCCTACAGGTTTAAGGAGCACCCAGAGTAACTGAGTTTATGAGCATTTTCTTAGTCTAAGCAAAGATAATTGCAAATAAAGCAGATATTATATTGCATATAGAGCAAAATACACTAGGTATTTCTAGCCCCTAGGGGCATAAGCAGATTCCAGATCATTTCAGAACTGTCTATAATATTTTTCTTCCATGTTTGTAGCTCAAATACCAAGATCTCAAGAGGGAGATATTCAGCAAGCTGTCCACCAATAACTTGCACAGTTTGTGTCAGATGGGGAAAAAAACAGCAGATAAAACAAACAAACAAAAAAGCAAACATTTTGAAAAGCTAATGAGCTAGAGGGTTTTCAAGAGAGACAAGCAACTATGCAAATAGAAGTCCTTTGCAAAGACCCATCACCACTCTCAGATACTTACTGCTACGTTATTAGATTATTCATATTTACATTCCACTGCAGAAGCTGATGAGAGCTTTGGAAAGTTCCTCCATTAGTCACATGTACGGCAACACACCAAGAAAGGAGACTTGTGATGAATCACCAAACATAACTTTCTGACTTGTGCAACAGACTGAGTTTTGTTTTTCTGAAAATGCTGGTGCTCTCCTTCTTCCTTCCCTTCCTCCCTTCTCTCCTTTCCCCCTTCCTTCCTCCCCCCCTCCCTCTCCAGTACCCTGTGCACCACAGGGTGCCACAGACCTGCATGCTGCAGTTGGTCTTCCAGTTGTAGGCCTACAGACCATGTGACATTGGTCAGCTTGTCCCCATCCCACCAGTGGATGTTACCACTTGTCAGTGGCCAACTAACTTAAAATCATACAATCACAGAATATTTCAAGCTGGATAGAGCCCATAAAGCTCATTAAGTCCAACTCCCTGCTCCTTGCAGGACAACCTAAAATTCAGAGCATCATCCAGATACTCCTTGAACTCAGGTTGACAGGCTCCTTGACAGGCTTGGTGCCATGACAACTGCCCTGGAGAGCCACTGTTCCAGTCAATGACCACCCTCTCAGTGAAGAGCCTTTTCGTAATGTCGACTCTGAACTTCCCTAATGCAGCTTCATTCCATTTCCTCACATCCTATCTCTGGTCACTAGAGAGGAGATCAGCACCTCCCTCTCTGCTGCCCCACTTGAGGAAGTTGTTGATGGTGTTGAGGTCTTCCCTCAGCCTTCTCTAAGCTGAACAAACCAGTGACCTTGGCCGCTGCTCAATAGGCTGGCTATGCTGTACTTGATGCATCCCAGAACACGGTTGGCCCTTTTAGTTGCCAGGGCACACTGTTGACTCATGCTCTACTTCCCAGCATCCCAAAACCCTAGATCTCTTTCTGTGGGGCTGCTCTCCAGCCTCTTGTTCCCCAATTTGTATATATAGCCACAATTATCCCATCCTTGAGGCAGAATCCAGCACTTGCTCTTGTTAAATTTCATACGGTTGGTGATAGTCCAACTTTGATCTGTCCTACTGCCTAGCCGTGTATTTTCATGAAATCTGTAAACAAGCTTGAAGTCAAAGAGGCCTCTCATCTCTGTAGAGTTTGCAGACCTCTTGGGGGATGACGAAGATGGTAGCCACTAGGACATAAACTCTTGGGCAACCAGGTGAAAAGCAGCTTCTCCAAATTCCAGCAGAAACTGGATTTTATACTTCCGTGTCTTGTGCTCCTTATTCCCCTTGGGGGAGTGAAAACATGCAGACTAGAATACTCAACACCTAACCATAACAGAAGGTACAGAAAATACAGGAAAGAGAATACACTGAAACTTGCTCTGGAAACATTTTAAATATCAGAGCAAAACCATAACATTCCTTACAATTGTTTTTTAAGCTTACCAACACTTGATATCAATCCAGGTATTGCCCCACCAGCATTAATTATCCATAATAAAAGACTTATACTGCTCAGCTCGCATTCTGGCAGTTATTTTCCAACATGTCCTAAGCAGGCAAAACATGAAGAGAAATTTAATCACAAAAAAAAAATGGGAGAAAGGTTACTTGGTTCTCCATACTTTGTTATAAGAACTGCCTTTCTAAGGTTTTAAATGGAGAACCTGGAACATGAAAACCACTCCCTGCAAGTGGAAGAACATACTTAAAACTGTACTCCTCCTCTCAGCCAGGGCAGTGGTTTGCAATTGAGATCCCCCTGCATCAGGCAACTCAGATGGGATGTTTACTCCCACTGTCAAGCAGCAGTTTATAATTAGCCCTGCCTGGAGTCTCATGAAATTAAATCCTACACAGTTGGTCTCAAACCCTGTTCCTCCTACAAGAACCCACCCACCTAACGATGGTGCTTTTCAAGTGTTGTGTCCCTGCAGAGCAAGAGAAAACAAAAAGCTTTGCAGAAAGTTTTGTTTAGACAAATGAAGCCCCTTCCTACCTAAAATAAATATGTTGCAAACAGAAATTACAACTATAAATCAGCCAAAAAACATCTGGGAAGTGTCTGTTTTCTGCACATCTGGAGTGTTCAATAATGTATCCAATGGGAATAAATCAGCTGAGCTTTTGCTGCCTAACAAAAAGATTTATTTCCTCTTCAAAAAAAAAAAAAATGCATGACTACTCTAATAACTATCGTACTTATTTTTTGTACCATGATCCAAAAGCTACTTGTCCAAAAAATTACTTTATTTGCAGCAAACTTTTCAATACAGTACAGAAAAAGTTATGCAGTTAGAGGACCTAATCTTTTTCTGATCTGACTGCTAGAGAATAGTTTTTAATCTGTCATTTATTTTAAAATTTTAATTGCTAACTATTCCTTCCATTAAAAAATGGTAGTTTGATATTTTTAAAAGCCTAAAAAGTTACAATTTGACTCAAAATAATTACCTAAGTAACTGTAGCCATGTGAGGGTTTTTTAACAGAACACGGTAAAATAAGCTATTTACCAGCGCAGAAAACCCCTGTTATTTTGAAGCACAGACTGGAGAATTTTGCTTGCTTAAAAGTTTCCTATTCTCTTGGCAACTTCTATTGCCCCTTTGTACTTTGGAAAGTAGGAAAATACAATGAGGCTCTAAACATTAGCTATAAGCAGAGTTTTCCAGGAAGGATTTGATGTAAGAGAACAGAATGAATAGCTCTAAATCAGCAGAAAGCATGCAGAAGAACCAAATCAACCACGAAGCTAGAGAATGAAGATGGCAACAGGCCTTCCAAATGCTGAGCTGCTTATCCAGAAACAAGTAGGGCTAAAAGAGAACTATGGAACAGTAAAAAAAAGGTCTAGGAACTCCTGTGAGTGCCTGCAATCAAGTAGTGAAGGTAAAAGTAAATATTTGGCATCTTAATCTCAACCTGACCAGTGCTGAGTTGTCTACCAGTCTGGTTGTTTTCTTACAGTTTGTAATTCTGCACATCCATAACCTATGTGACCACTTTCCCTCCAAGCAACAGTTTGGACGCTTGGTGACTTTCTTCTTGTTACAACCCTCGGTGGCAAACCAACATCAAATGGCAGAGCCACAGGTCCCAGATGTCCTCCTTAAGCTTAAAAGAGCTTCCAAATCTCTGTCACTAACAGCAACTTGGAAAACGCTAAACTATTTTCTGAGCTTCAGGCACAGTTGTTTCTTGCCGAGAGTCCCTCCCCCACAAATTCAAAATATTCAAAACCCATCTGACTGTGCTTCTGGGCAATCTGCAGTGGCTGGTCCTGATGGACACCTCTCCAGAGGTGTCTTCCAGAACCCAGCACTCTGTGGTTCCATGACCTGGGCTAATTCTAGCCACTGTACTAAATTCATTGTGCTACAAAACTTATGTAACTAAAAATAAAATAAGTCACTCTGTACCTCTGCAATTCTTTTTTACAGACTAGAACTGAAATACATTTCTCTGTCTCACAAAGTTCTTAAGTGGAAATATAAGCTACACTAACAAAAGCTGTTAGAAGAACATTTGGGTGACAGAAGCATGGCATTTACATCAAGAAATTATAAGATTAACTTTTGGGGGCACTGGGATAGGAAGCAGGAAAAGAGAAAAAGGGTTTTGCAAAATATAGTAGAGGTACTGAATCTATATGGCAGCAAATAAAAACATATTGGACATATTTATTTGATTTTTGCTCATTTCTTCTTCCCTGTAACTTCAGGAAGGCTAATCATGCTTCAAGACTGCAAATATCATATACTATATTTACTGCTATTTCACCTACTTCCTATTTCACATACTTGGCCATACCAAGTATAAATGCAATACTAAAATGAGTGTTTTAATAAAGTATTTTCCAGAAAGCAAATAATAAGTTTCCTTTCGTGTAAATTCAGGGACTAAGGCAAAAATACAACTGGCAGATAGAAGCATGGTCTTTGCCTGCATTCACATGCAGCACACCCTTGTTGAAGGCTGCGGGTGTTTGACTAAATATTGCCCAGCCTTACATTATTTAAAGTCTGCGTGTTGGTCCTTGCACCTGCAAGCGCTTGGCACACCAAAATGTTCAACCTTCCAGATAACTGCTCTTAAGTTCTTGGTACTTTTCCTCACTGCAGCCCTAAACCACAGAGACATCACTCTGCATTAAGCATGAAGTTACTTGATGTCAGCAAAGCCGCCCCTGGGGCCACTGCTGCTGCCACCTTCTCTTGTGTCAACAGAACACCTGAGCCCTGTCCTTCTGCCCCTGGGGCAGGCAAGGAGTACCTCTGCCCCTCTTCCCAGGTCTCAGATGCCAGCACAATCATCATTCCCCAAGAAGGCTCACAGTACAGGCACAATGGAACAAGACACCTCTGCTCTCCACCACTGTCTCTTCAGAAGCCTGGGCCAGGGTTGGACTGGGCGCTCTGAAGCAGTCTTAGGAAACCCTGCTCTCAAATCTCACCAAGATCAAGCGGGCACTGTGCACCTACTCTGCATTCAGCCATTTGTGAAATTCTGTCTTAGCATAAGAAATGTCAATAGTTAATTTTTTATAAGCCTAAGAAATCACAATCCTTTATGGACATGTTACTTACGGTCTACAGTTTCAAAGTTTAAGCTGCTTGATTGACAGGACTGTAAGCTTTCACAAAGCTGACAAGCCTTGCAGCTACTACACATATAGCCTGTATTTCCATGACCAGCTGCATTCTTGCCACAAGGCTCACATTTACTCGTTATGAAAGTTCCCTTCACTAACTATTATATTCATTTGTCATATGGTATGAAAGTGTATTAACTTTATTAATATATATTAGTTCACATTATACATGGCAATCTATTGAGGTAGTAGAATTTTACTGAAAACTTTGGTATTGCTCATGCTAAAGTGAAAGAAACCAAAGGACAGCTTGGTCCTGTGCCTAAGGACTTTTCTTTCTTGGAAGCCTAGAGCTGTGTATGAAGGATAAAAGATAATGCCTGGACAACCAAGACAATGCCAGCACCCTAACCTCTCTAACACCTCTTTGAAACTCTCTCAGCATTAGCGAGCTTCATAGATAAGTAACTACAGGGAGATGGACTCCAAGGATGTTGGGATCAACAGACAAGAAGCAAGAATGCTGCAGAAATATAGGTGCTTTTCAAGGTTTTACTACAATTAGTAATCCATAGTGTGTTAGTGACTAGCCAAATTGTGTTGTGTCTGAACATTTGAAGGCCTCGAGAAACCTGTGTAAAATCACATTTAGGGTGCTCCAATTTGGACAGAACACCTCATGCACACAAATAAATGTTAACCTTTGTAATTCTGTATTTTGAGTCCTAGCCTCAATCTTCAGTCAGCAAGGGCCACTTTTCAAATTTTCATAACACTCTCCAAAGGCCAAAGTCAGTATGTCAGCATGTCTTCCTCTTCCAGTCATGGAATCTTGCTACTTGAGAAAAAATGCACTTACATCTAGTAATAGCTTCAGCAGTTCTTGGCAAGAACCCTTCTGCAGTTGACTGACATGTGTGAAACCTCTTGCTCTGAAGCATGTGCTTCAAAACAGCGGGCATACCACACACAGTCAAAACTATACTCTAGACACTGTGGAGCAATACACACTGATGGCACTAAGATGGACCAGAGGAGATGGTGGTGCTGGGAACATGTTCATGAAGATTAAGCCTCACTACGATGACTGCAGCTAGCACCAAAAGCTAACAGTTAGGTACACTGGAAAGACTAAGGTGTGGTCAGTCAGTGTGATTAGTCTTGAATAACTGTTTTAGCCAAGCAGGTTGAAAACTCTTCAGTATTGTGTAAATACTGGTTTCCCTGAAAGTAACTACAACTGACACCATATAACCGAATGCTATTTTATTGCCAGAAGTTTATCTATACTTCTATTCAGATAACAACATCTGCCTCTCTCTGCACTGAAAACCTCTATATAAATCTGCCCAATTCAGTACCCTGTCCGACCTTGAGTGTAGAAAGGAAGAAGTGTTTTGAGGACAATTGTGTGATCTCTTAAGCCACAACTTTTAAGAGTTGCATGCTTTTTCTGCTCATCCCAAATCAGTAACACACTCTACACAGCAATGAAGTGTGTAAGATGATAGACTGGAGACTTCCCTCACCACCAAATGGTCAGGAAACAGCAGCATTTTGTTTTGTCGATCTCCTTATTTGCTCATACTCTGCACCTCTGGCAGCCTCCTGGACTGGGGCAGGGAGGGACAGAAGAAAGGGCAGTCCTAGCAAGGGCTCAGAGGAAAAGAGAAATGCAGTAGTGAGGCTCAGAGACAGAAAGGTTAGGGAAGTCTGCACTAGATGAAAGACAGTAAAATTTTAGCACAAGGGAAGAAGGAAATCTTAAGAAAATAAGATTTATGATCTGTCAATCAGTGAAGTAAAAGCTCCAAAAACCTGACAGTCAGAGTAAGCATCACTCTGATCAAGGAAAAACTATTTAAATTATAACTTATGATGAACAAGTAAATGGAATTTGGCTTTCCATTTAGGAATTCCTTCTTTAAAATAACATTTAGTTGAAATATGCACTTGCAATGCACAGAGAACTAGCTCAAGTATACTCTTATTTTTACAGCAGTACACTGAAATGATGGCTCCTAGTAAGCAGGACTGTTTCATGTCTGCTCATACTTAGAAGCTGACAATTCATTTTACAGCTTTTTTCTTTACCTTCCTCACCAGTTTAATACAGTTAGTATACAGTTTGTATACTAATAGCAAAACCCAAATAAAATTCATAAACTCTCAACAACATTAGCTGAACAGTAAAATCGACTCTGCTTTTCTGGACTGTTTTTCATCATGGCTTGTTCAGCTATGGCTAAAAAGATTCTTCGGTCTTTCCAATCTGCATACTTAAAAATAGCTGCTTACAGCTTTTGCTAAAAGAAAGAAGAGGAAGACTTTGGGTTTTACAATGAGGGTTTCCTGTGGGGAAGGCGGGGGTAGAGGAAATCAGACTCAGCACAGTGGTTTGCAATGATTCAACTCATATTTTAATGCATTGCTCTAAGATTAAATCAGTTCTGGCTCCAGTCAGCTCATTTTATAACAGACCCAATTGTTCTGCTCAAACATCAAACATTGACATGTTTCAGTAGCACCACTGACACTTTTGTTCCTACAGGTATTTACAACTAAGGGATTAATTTGGATAGAGCTGTATTAAGTGACAATTCAGTAACACAGGATTTCTCAGCTTGTGCTCCACTGCACCACACCAGCACTGGTTTGGAAATGTGCAGACAGGCTTTAGCCACAGAACATGTGATGTGACAGCAACCTGCTTGTTGTTGATGTGGAATGATGCAGGAGAAGGCTCCTTTCTCTACTTCAGCTAACTTTCTATCATGTATGCAAAATTACTACCTAAAAAAGAAATTTCTGAAGGACAGCCATGCACACAGAGATACTGCATGCACCCAGGTCAATGTGACTCATTTTAGTTGCCCAAACCACTCATATTTAATTTTTGTTTCTCATTTTGAAATAAAAAAAGATGTGGTTTGTTTTTCCCCTTCCCATCCTTCATTTTTATCACTTGAGGGACAAGATCAGTCTTCCCTTTTGTACCAGGGCTACATTCTTAGTAGTTCAAAAAGGTCCAAATCTCTGCTTAGTTAGCACCCTAAAGAGCTGGCCTTTACAAAAGAAGGCAAAAACAGCTAAAAGGAAAGCTGGAAGTTTTTGTGAGAAGGGAAGTGGAGAGAGATGTCATAAATCAGATTGCAAATTTGTTGACTAAAACAAGCACAGACATCTCTGATGTGAAGAAATTATATCTGTATAACCATTTGCAACATTTAAGGGAGGGAGAGGGCAGGGAATAGCTGGTGAAGTAACTACTGAATTTGGGATTCAACGGCAAGATGCCTGGCATCCAGGAGGTACTGAGAAAACCAGAGGCAGGCAGAGATTTCTGGCATCAAAGAGGGAGAATACAGACAGGAATGAATAGTTGGAAGTTAGGGAAGAATCAGTAGATTGAAAGATAGAAATACAGAAAAAGATAGCCTTATCCAAAAGCTTTCCACACGGGATTCCACAAACCCTTCCCCCAAACCTTATCCTGAAAAATCTTGTTTCTAATTTTAACAAGGATTTGTGTGACTCCGGAGCTGTCTGTTTTGTCCAACAATAGCATCAGCTCTAATAAAAACTGTATCCTACCCGACCCATTTGCCACACTTATTTTTAATTCACCTCATCAGGCTACTACTACTACTATCACCAATAGCCCCTTCCCTCCTCACACAGGTTCAGTATTTTCCTCCAAATCACAGGGAACAAAAAAGTGGTCATAAAACATAAGTCTAAACATCATGGTTCTATTTTTTTCCAGATAGAAAAGGTTTAGTGTAATATCTTTGCAGCAGTAATAAAACCAGCAATACTACCAATACTGCAAAATACAACCAGAATTGCAGAATTGGCTTTCCTGGAAATATTAAAGTTTAACAGATTTTTCAGTTTATTTTTCCCTCAGACTATTGGACTTCTTCATAAACAGAAAAGATGCAAGCAATACTGTCTGCGGTTAAGCAAATAAAAATAAAAAATAAAAAGGATACAAATACACTTTTAATATTAAAATCTAATTTTTGCCTATTAACTTGATGGCTGATTAATAAAAAATAACTTCTCTTTCATGGAAAGATTAACTTGTATAAAGAGTCATAACATTTACCTGATGAAAGAACTAATTTACCTGATGAAAGAACTAATCCTAAAACCAAAGTTTGATTTTACCTAGATTAAAACTTCGGCTCAAAGTGAAATAAGCTTTGTGGCTAATTCCCACACAGGAAGCAATGAGTAACATTTCTTGTGAAAAAAAAATTACAGCAACAACAGATACAACAGGTTTGCAGGACTCAAGCTATCCAGAAAGTAGAATAGAATTTACATCTACAGTTAATTAACAGTTGCCTCAGTCGAGCAGTTTTCCTTTTAAAAGTACAGTTAAATATGCCATTTTTTGAGATATTTATAGTATCTGTACTCTTCACAGGTGACTGAAATCTGTATAAAGGAAACCAACTGCATTTGTTATACAGCCAACGATGTTGTGTGATGAGACCTTAAAATGAAAATATTTTCTTTCAGAATTACTTTTTTCCCAAAACATGTTAGAATGATTTCTGCATTTGATGTGTTCATTATTTATTTTCAAGGAGTTCAGTATTTAGAAAAACTATTGTAAAGAGGCTTTATGACACAAAGAACTAAGTTCTTGGACTGTCACAGGAATTTCCCTTATGACTTTTTGGAATACTCCGTAAAAAAATCTTCTGGATCCTATTATTCTGGGCTCCCCAGTAACATCAAATGTAGAGACTAAACTAGTTTAAAAGGTGTCTGCATTTTCAACTCGTGAAAACAGTGCTTCCCTGCAGCGAGGGGAGTCTTTCCCTGAGTAGAATTTGCAAGCATACAGAACAAGACTTTTAGTGAAAAGGCAAACTGAAGCTGGTTTTTATGATAGCAAGCAAACTTCCAAACACTAGCTTGTGCAGTATTGGTCCCAAGTCTGCAGAAAAGCTGACTCGGTGCTGTTGCTGCCATTATGTCCTTTTGCAAGGTGGCACAGAGACCTCCTGCGGCAGCCAGCAAGATACAGAGAGACCAGCAAAGAGCAAGACAAACAAGCTGGAACAGTTTCACTGTGCTGGGAATAATCTGCATGGTCTAGAGAGCATGAACTGATAACATGGTGGGACACCTGTTATCAAGGAATGACAGTATGTACCATGCTGGAGGGAGCATGCTGTAGGTTTTACAGCAAGACCAGGGATAATACCAAGTCTCTGCCAGTATGGTAAATCTTGGAGAAAAATGCCTGAAAAGTATGGGAATGCTGCATAGATGCTGAACAAATACGGGACTTATGGATGCTCCTAAACAGAAAAAGAGGGGGTCAAGTCAAATGGAAGACCTTTCATAGATGCAGCAGCACTGCCAGATGAGGAGGTGCAAGCGCGGGTAAAGCTGCAGATTGGTTCAACCATTGCCTTTTCCTGCCCCAGCCTCCCGACTGCACAGTGTTGTGACAATTCATCTGAATTCACTACTCTGGGGGGTACCTACTGCTGGCCTGGCAGCAGGTGCAGATTACCAAATTCATTGGGCTGTCTGGATAACGTGGCCAGGCACCACTTGGCCCCATCTACATCATGCCCTAATGGATATTGGTGCTCAATGAGCCTTATTGCTGCTGTGTAACAGCGATGAATGAATGAGTAGTTGCTCACAAAGTAGGTGGGGAAGACACATACCTACCTCCAGTAGAGGGAAGCCTCAGTTTCAATCGACAAAGACTAGTAGCCCCTAGCTGTTGCCATCATTCCAACTACCCCTGACCTCCTTGGGCTTGACTTTCTTGACCACTGTAGATGGACAGATGAGACAGGAAGGTTCTGGGCTTTTAGTACAGGCAGTGTGCTTTGTAAAGGAAGGAACCAATTGCAGGGCTCTCACAGATCCCAGCAATGTTGCACATACTCAGATACACCCAGTTATTCTTACCTTAGCAACACAAATGCTAAAAGAGGTATTGAAATGATTAAGGGGCCACTGTCTAGATTTTAAAAGTAATTAGTAACTGATTCCCTGGTAAAACAAGAGGAGGGAGGCTCTCAACCATATTTACATTGCAACAGTCCTGTTCAGCCTATCCAGAAGCTTACTGGAGAATGGCAGCTAACAACAGATGTCAGAGCTTTGAATGATGTAGCTGCTGCATTAGCTGCTGTAGTTCCAAGTGCACTGCAGCTTTTGCATGAAGCAGAGGACAAAAAATACACCTGGTATGTTACAAGTGATGTTGCAAATGATTTCTTTCCAATCCCTGGCTGAAGGAGCAAGATCCCAAGGGCCTTTACCTGGAATGGTGGGCAATTGGCTGTTGCAAGGGGTAGAAACCCAGCCCTACCATCTGCCATGGCATCATCCACAAAATATTGAAGCAGCATATATCTTGAGATTTTTTCCACTGTACTGATGATGTATTCATTAGAGGAAAAAATCTTGAAACAGTGCTAAGTAATGAGCAACAGGTAATCTTTATCTTTCCCAACTTAAACTAATTAGTCTGTGCCCAGCAAATCAACAATATGAGGAAGACCGAACTCTGCTGGTTATAAAATGCCTCAGCATATGATGAGTTATATGCTGAAAATAACCAATGGAGCTTGTTTACTAATCAATTCTGTAAAACCACAGCAGGAACCAGAGCCTCTCCATAGTTGAGGCTTCCACCTGCAAAGGGACAAGAGGCTGCCATCAGTTTTCAGAACTGATGGACTTTGGAGTCACCTTGAAGCATGCTCAGGAGCATCAGTGGCTCTGAGTGTACAAACACAAAAGACTCCCGAGTGATCACTAATGTGGTGCAGAAATGTCTCAAAGACTGGAATCCTGATAACCAGCAGCAATGAGCACTTTCAGCAGCAGAGGAATGGAAACTAATACAACAGCTACTCAGAGAAATACCTACTTGAACACAGGGTGTTAATGTATCTGAAATTCAAAGGCAATCTGAGAAACATAACCAGGCTGACCAGCCAGCTCAATTTGCCAGCACAGATTTAGGGTGTGAGCACAAAGGGAAGCTATTTTTAGCCAGGTGGGTCCACAAAACTGCTGTTCACATATTGGAGCAAAGCTTGTCTTAGGAAGCCACATTGCAAGCAACTAGGCAGTCTGAGATCTGTGGAAGAATACAACACACATGGAAAGTATGAATGATGAACCAGTACTGTGTGATGGGAGAAAGGGAAGCTTGAAGAAACATGGCAAGTAGATTCACCCCCTTCTCTCTAGCAGCATTGTCATGTGCTGTATCCTCACAGTGGCAAAGCTACAAACAGATTGCTAGAGGCTTTTCTACTTGGAAACCAAACATAGGCAGCACCTTAGCTGGAACAAACAAATATATATGTTGGTAAGATGGAATGCAGCCTTGGCTAGACTCAGCATTAGTCATTTCAAAACCATAGCTGTTCAACAATGAGGGGAAGACTGTGGCCCACAGTGGGTCTATCATATTCCTTCCAATCCCCAGGCATCTGGAAAGGTGGACTGGTGCAATGGCTTACTTCAAACTGCACTCCAGGCAAAGGGAATCTCATTTCTGTGTAGCTGGGGGCAGCTAGTTAACACAGAAGTAAGAACCTGTCAGAGCAGCCCTGCAGAAAACCATTTACCCCAAGTTCAGCCAGGTGACAAAGTACCAGCCAGGCCTGGGAACACCAGAATTGAGACACAGATTTGTGTTTATCCTCCAGGAGGATAATCCCTAAGGAAAGGAGTCCTTATCACTTGAGGACCATGAATTCCCTATTAGGTGGCTTTGGAAAAGTGATAATGAAATTAAATATGTACTGTTATATATAATAAATAATCTTATTTTACTTCATAAACTATGCCACGTGTTTTGGAGACGAGCCTTATGTCTTTATACAAGATGTATGTCCAAACAGTTCCTAGGTACATGTTGCTTGGCCAAGAATGTGCGGGATGTGAACTGAGCAAGGTTTCAGAAGCAGAGGGCTGCAGGATGCCCTGTCTGGGAAGAGACCATGAACTGCCTGTGCCGTTTACAGTCATGTCACATTGGCACTGTGATGGTGTGCACCAAACCTTCAACTGCTCAGGAGAGCACAGAGTATTCCTGCTTGAACACACATAAGAAAATGCATCAGCAAGCAGGGACAGGAGACACAGGAGGAGATGGTCTGAGAGACTTGCAGAGGGAGACTAGAGAGGCTGGAGTGTGTGCTCTGGGCAGGAGAGTTTGATGCCAACAAGGTACATCCCTGAGGGACTGCAAATATAAGCCAACCACATCAGGGCAAGGACAACCCTGAGGGACTGTGGCTATGGGCCACTCACACCAGGGCCAGCCACACGAGTGCAACAACAGCCCTGAGGGACCATAAGCTAGCCTCACTGGGGCTGGGACACTGAGAAGCAAAGAGGGGCAGAGGAAAAGCAGCAGGAAGCAATGAGGAGCAGCAGAAACCACTTAAGCATACAACCTTCCTGCCCTGCGCATCACCCCACCAAAGAAGCGGGGGATGGGCTGAGCATAACCTGCAGCAAAAAACAGGGAAGCCGAGAGGTGGGTAGGAGAGTTTGGTTTAAGTTAAGTAAAGCAAAGGAGGAGGGCCTTAAGGGTTTGATTGATCATTTTCTTTCTCTCAATTCCCAAATCCATTATTAGAAGTTTGTGTTCACCAACAGCAAGCTCATTTAAATAAAAAGTTCCCTGAGTTGAGATTGTTTTGCTCATAATGTTCTCTCGAAACACTTTTACTACACTCCAAAGAGCAAGTTCCTGTGCCAGAGCACTGAAAAGCAGTCTGGCTAAAAGAAAGAGGGTCACCCCTGACAACATGATCTTAACTGATGAAGACTATTATTACTGTGTTTCACTAACACATGAAATGTAAACTGATTGCAGTGAGAGGCTCAAGACAGCAAGAGTTAAAAAAGAGCCCTTTCTCAGGCACAGGCAACCCTATCACATGCACCAGGGTAACATCAGGAAAATATTGAAATTGGTCTTGGCTGGACAGCAATAGGCTGAGTCACACTTAACTGTTGCCAAGTTAAAGCACTGTAACTACGGAAAGCTTAAGGATCACTGCAGTGATGTCATTTTGATGTAGCAGTGCAGTGGCCATCTTTTATAAATAACAACACATGAAAAATACCAACTCTTAGCCATTTTAAATTAGAAAGATGGAGAAATGTGTGCTGCACTTCTCGAGTCCCTGCTGCCATGTACACACACTAACACTGCTAATAAAATTGTTCAACTGAAAGTTGTGTGGTTGTTCAGGTTGTCGGGGTTTTGGTTTTTTGGTGGTGTTTTGGTTTTTTGTTTGGTTGGTTGGTTGGGTTTTTTTAATCAGACTTAAAAGGCAAACAACTTCAGAGCCCACAAAGCAGAGATCAGTCTCCAGGAGTCCCTGCACCATGTCCGTGCCCCATCTGAAAGCCCCATCTCCATAGATTGCACCCAGGCTCATTTCACCATCTTTCATCCATCTAGTCATTTTTCTTAACACTGACTTGCCTTGACAAGAAGTCAGGGGCACAAGCACTTCCTTCCCTTTGCTCATAGCCCTATAATTGCAGCAGTCTTACAAAGAAGGGATCTCCACCTGTAAGTCACCTTAGGCTACTGATTTTACAACACAGATAACCTCAGCTTCCAGTGCATAGTTTGCTCACCTCCGGGTGTTCACAACCACAACTGTTTCTTGTGGCAACTGCATTTCAATTGACAAGCTCTACTCAATTCTTGCAAAGGAAACTTAAAGCATCTATTCCTGACATCCTCAGTAAACAGACAGCTTTTTATACCTTAACTTTTCTACAGTAGATAAGGGAGACTTTTGAGCCTTGTGTCTGCTGCTCATCATGTATGGATTTTTTTTTAATTCTCCCTCTGCTGTGTTGTGCTCTTCATATTAAGTTGTACAGAAGATCTGCTGCCTAACAATTTTTCACCTGTATTTTGAAAACTCGATGTCCATAATTAAACCCTGGGCTAACACAGTGGTTTTGCAGATACAAGACAGCTGAGCTGGTCTCACATCTCACCACCAACCAAATCAGGAAGCCTTCTGCCGTCTCTTCCCCTGCCCCCACTTCATTTCCACTTCCCAGTGTTCAGCCCTGCCACTCCCTTTCACTGGCTCTGACACCCATCAAACATTCCGCAGAGCAAACTGAATGCACCAGATTAGTCATCTGCTGATTTATCAAGATGAATAATCTCAGTACAGGCCCCAATGGGCACCAGAGCAAACACAGGAGGAGAGAAATGGAAAGATCCCACTCCTCAGCAGGGGCATGCTGTCAGACTGCCTATAGAAACTGATGTTATAAAACTCACATTCAATCTTTCATCTGGATCCAGTCCCAATGAGATCTAAATTCCAGCTCTGCCTGACTTGCAGAGCTCATGCTTGGCAAATGACAGAAGACTTGAATACTAGTTTTGAGGTTAAAACTGCAAGGTCTTATTTCTAAGCAAGCTCAAATAACAAAATTAATCCTTGCTATTTTAATAATGCATTCAAATACATGTTGAATATTCTTTTAACACTAACAGCTTTCATTTGCCTAAAATGGGTGATCCCGTAAGAAGTTCTCAGTCTGGAGGCATAGACTCATCCACTTGAATGGTAGAACAAATGGATACAAGACAGTTGAGCTGGTCTCACATCTCACCACCAACCAAACCAGGAAGACTTCTGCCATCTCGTCCCCTGCCCCCACCTCATTTCCACTGCCCAATGTGCAGCCCTGCCACTCACCGGTCCCAGTGAAATCAGTCACCTCCAAGCCACCGTACAACAGCTGTATTATCTTATAAGATAAGATCCTTAACTTCCTATAGCAGTTCTGCACATTCAGACTACATACAACCTACCAATAGTGAAACTGAAATTTTCAGAAGTGTGTAATTCAGGTTTTGTCTTTATTTTAATCCAAAATTGCATTACCACTGATGTGAAACTCTTCTGCAGGGCCCCACCCTCCCCAGGCTAACATTCTCAACAGTGTTTGAATTCTTAGGCATTTTGTTTAAGGCAAAAATATCCAAACTACCCAAACTAGCATCTATTTGGTTTGTATTATCAGCACTAACCAGTACCCAAATAAATTAACCAGCTTTTTAAGGGCAATCTTAAAATTTAGCATCATTTTCCTCAGAATTCAAAGCAAAACTCCTGAGGGCAGTTTTTGTGCACCTTCCTCCAGCGAAGCAGAAACCAGACCAACTGTCTTCACTTCCAGGCTTCTTGACAAAAAGTTTAGAAAGGCTATTTTTGAGTGACTCAAAATACATCCACATCTTAAAAGCATCACACTAAAATGCTGTCCATGACCATGAGGACTGCTTGAAGAGGTGAAGGAGCAAATTTTCCATATAAGTAGTAAGATCATGTCTAAATGTTAGCAGCCTCTATCTGTCTGTTTTAAAGACAGTTACTGTAAAATTATACTGTTTTTCCAAGAGCTCAGATTTACTAACCTAGCAGTTAAAACCACATCAGAGGAATTTATTCAAACAAGTTTGACACCAAACTGCTTATCTGGCATCCTGCATGTAGTACCTACAGCTTCCAGTCAAACCTAGGAAAAGGTTTTTTTTTCTTCTCTTTTACTGTGAAAAGATAGACATTTAAGTTTTGAAGTGTTACTTTTACAAATCACCTGAAAGAAAATATCTAAGCATGGCACTGAGTATTCTTATTAATAGAGTAAAAAAAGTTTCTTAGATATGAGTCATGTAAATGGGAAGTGACAGTTTGCACGGCATATTCCAGTTTAAGTCTTCCTCCTGAAAAATAACCCAGCTTGGTATTGAGAACTTTGCTACTTTGCTCCCCTGTCCAAACTGTTTCTTTACGTTAAATACCAACGTGCTATTATTATATGCACACCGCTTTACTCAGCGTTCAAGAAAATCATCCCCGATACACACTTGAAGCCGTGAGAAGCTTCCCAGAAAACGGTGTTGTCTTTTACCTTGCTGTTTTGCCAGAATGTATGTATTTAAAAAAAAAAAAAAAAAAAAAAAAAGCTATCGTGTCTCTCTTACGAGTAACTATCCAAGACCCTGCAATTGCCGCTAATTTCCCTTTTTTTCCTAAAATGGAAGCCAAGCTCCAGCAGAGCTCCCCGCCCCTCTCTGAAACCCCCTCTTAAGGCCCCTTCCAAGACACCCCCCACCCCTTGTATCTAAGGTCCCTCACCGAAGAGATTAAAAACAAGACAGGATTTCCCGTGCGGGAGATGGGCAAAAAGCTCAGGAATATTATTCCAGTTAGTTAAAAGGGAGAAAGAGAGAAAAAAAGCCAAACTAAAATCACAAAAACAACCCAAAAAAGGGTTGGAGGAATAGAGCGCCGTTTCCTGCCCCGGGTAGAGACGGGCAGCTGGAGCCCGGGGACCCTCCCGGCTCCCTCCCGGGCTCCTATTGCCTCCGGGGCCGCTCCGCCGACACTTTCCCCCCTCCTCTCCCAGCGGCACCGCTCAGTCCCCCGCCCCGGGGACCGAAGGGCAAGGGAGCGGTCCCTCCTCAAGCCCAGCGGGGTCCGCGGCAGGACCGCTGCCCGTCCCTCCTCACCTCTGACGGGGACGAGGACTGCAAGAAGCACCAGCAAGGGAAGGATCCTCCAGCACCGCATGGCTGCCCGCCCAACACACACAACCCGCTGCCTGACAGCCGCTCCTGGCACCCGCAGCATCTGGTCCCGCCCGACCGGAGGGCGGCACCGCACCGCGCCCCGGGGCTGGGTGTACAGCGCAGAACACGCCCAGCCCGCCGCTGTGCCAGGCCGGACGCCGTCCCACTGGCGGGGAGAGAGGAGGACGAGGAGTGTGAGGGTAGCTCAGCCTCCTCCCGTCCCGGCCGGGCTGCTCCCCCGGCGGCAGGACAGCGTGGGGACGGACTTAAAGCGAAGCCACCACAGCTCTCCTCGGAGCTCGGTGGTAGAGCTGCGTTCCCCGACGGGCTGGAGGCGTCGGGCTTGAAACCAGGAGCCGTGTTTCCTGCGTGGGTCAGGCCGGGTCCTCCCATCTGCCGCGCGCTGGAGAAGGAGCAGCGCTTCGGGGCATGTGGGTTGGTGCTGCTCAGCCCTGACCGCACCGGACTGAGTTACCCCAAAGGGAGTGCCTCTTTTCTGCACGAAGTGAGCTCCAGGGCTTAAACGCTGGCCACAGATTTAATAGTAGGGACACCTGCTCTTGCATCATATCCCACTCATCACCCAGGTGCTCTTTTCTCCAGCTTTTCCTCGGGAAAAGTTACTCCACACTAAGCACACCAGAACATCTAATAAGCTTGCCTGTTACAACTCTACTTTTTCTCTGTTTGGACAGAAACTGGGTAAATTTGCTTTCAGTTTTGTATTTGCAAGTGATGGGGCACAGATGACAAAAAATCTTTCCCAAATCCTGAGTTTCTACTTGCCTAGTATGTGCTGGTTATTGACTAAATAATAAATACTTCAGTGATGCACAGCATGTGACTTAAAAGGTAACTGGTAGTGTGCAGCTGAGGTGGATTCACTGGTCATAGGCCTATACCTTCCTCAGAGGTTTATGCCTCATTTCTGGCTGTTGTAGGATCTTGAAGGCTTGGAAAAGTGGAAAGACATGGAGTTAGTGAATCACTGTCACCAGTTCATAAATTGATAGTCTTATTATATCCTCTTTGACAGTGCATAGGCAAGTAATTTTTAGGTTTAACCTGAGGCAATAACGAGTTTAACTGTAGTAATAAACTTAAACACACTTACTCTTAAAATCATGCTGTGTTTTAAATTGAGGATAAGCTTTTCCATTAAAATAACTGAGTTTTACAGGAGTAATACTGGAGTTAACATTACATTGCTGATAGTACCTTCCTTTTTTCTGGACCCCAAACCTAGAAGGTAATTATAGAAAACTGGGTTGGAAGGGACCTCAAGGATCATCTGATCCAACATTTTTTTGGGGCAAAAATGCAGTCTAAATAAGATGGCCTAGCACCCTGTCCATCTAAATTTTCAGTGTCCAGTGTTGAGGAGTTCACCACTTCCCTGGGGAGATTGTTTTAATGCTGATTGTTCTTGTCAAAAATTTTTCTTTGTGTCCTATCATAATCTCCCCAGAAGTAACTTGTACCCATTACCTCTCATCTTCTCCATGTGACTTGACTTGCAGAAACCAGACTCCACAACTAGGACAGTTGTAAAGTAGGTATGTTTATTCGTTGCCGGACGCACAGGGGATCACCGCACCACAAACGTGCGTGCCTCAGGCAGTCTTTTGCTGCTTTTTATAGAGTAAAACATTTAATATTCAACGGGTTTGGCAATGAGCATATGCACATGCATTATCTATCCCTGCTTCACATGCAGATGAGGTCTCCTCCCCTTTGAGCAGGCGCAGTATTTTCTGGTGGTGGTTGCTAGGGGT
>JANIJG010022364.1:10709-23687 GCA_024611175.1 Megaceryle torquata
CTCCCTCTCCCTCTCCCTCCTCTCCCCTCTCCTCTTCCTCCTCCCTCCCTCCTCTTCCTCTCCTTTCCCTTTTCCCATTTTTTTTCTCCGTTGTTTGTTTGTTTGTTTCTCTCATTGCTGTTTTTCACATGCTTAATATTTGGTGACTTGTCTGTTTGCTCACATGGTTTCATTTCTGACAGGCGTAGGAGTGAGCTGAGTGAGGTTCAGTCAGATTTGGTGGTAAATGAACTGGAAGGAGGTTGGTGGTTGGGATTTGACATCATCGTGTGGCTTCATTCGACGTTTGATTCTTGTTTGGTGGTGAAAAATGTGTGATAAATACTTTGGTTTGCCAGGGCTTGAAAAAAATGTGCCAATTAAAGAGGGTTTTTTGCAGTCGAGGCAGTGACACGAGAGGGAAACAATTTCATGGGATCACAGAATCATAGAATGGTTTGGGTTGGAAGAGACCTTTAAGATCATCAAGTCTGACCATTAACCCAGCACTAAACTGTGTCTCCTCTAAACCATGTCCCTCAGCATCTTCGTAACTTCCTCCCTTTATTTTTCTGGGGTTTTTTGGGGGATGGGTTTGAGGGATTTTTTTCTTGTCAAACAGTTAAGCCCCTTCTCACTTTTCCTTGCTTTTCAAGCTGGTCCCTCAGAGTCAGGGCCTGTATCAGGCCCTTGGAAGCTGGTGGGATTCTGTCAGTGTCCATCTGTGGATCCAGTTACTATTTTCCCCTTTTTTCCCATCTCAGCTGGGGCAGTTGTCAGTCCATGTGCCTGGAGAAAGCCAGGACCCTCCCGTGCTCAGCAGTTTCTCCTCCCCAGCAGGGAGTGATGGAGATGGCTGAACTCAGCTGGCAGCAAAGGCCTTTTTCTAAGCCCTGAGCATAAACACTTGAGTTCCTCGGCCGCTTCTTGAATATTCTTCTTTCTGTTTGTGGGTTTTTTTCCTGCCAGATGGGTGACCTTCAGCTGTGTAAGCTCGATGAACTCGATTGCCTTATTAAAGGAGTTCTGTACATCGACTCGGTGGGATTCAACGGGCACTCAGAGTGCTACTATTTTGAGAACCCAACAGACGCCGAGAGATGTCAGAAGCTCCCGTTCAACTTGGAGAACCCTTATCCCCTCCTTCTGGTGAACATTGGCTCGGGGGTCAGCATTTTGGCTGTGTATTCGAAAGAGAACTACAAACGGGTAACGGGCACCAGGTGGGTGCTGGGCAGGGGGTGAAGGGAGGTTTGTTTTCAACTCTGGAATGCATTCCTGTGTTGTTGGTGACACTTGGAGGGACATGCTGCTGTAAAGGGGGTGAGCTGAGTGACTGAGCTCCTGTTTCCACTGCAGCCCCTTTTCTCTGCCAACAAAGATTCCTCCTGGAAGACAAATTTGAATTTCACATTTTAGTCTCTTTACTGTGGCCAGTCTCTTAAAAAAGGTGGGTTTTAGAATCATAGAATCTTTATGGTTGGAAAGGACCTCTAGGATCATCGAGCCCAACCTTCATCCTCACATCTCTCTGTCCATCAGACCACAGCCTCAAGTGCTACGTCCACTCGGTTTTTAAACCCCTCCAGGGATGGTGACCCCACCACCTCCCTGGGCAGCCTGTTCCAGTGCCCAACCACTCTCTCAGTGAAGAATTTCTTCCTAATTTCCAATCTAAACCTCCCCTGATGCAACTTGAGGCCATTTCCTCTCATTTTATCATTCGTAATTTGGGAAATGGGTGTCTCAAGCAGAACAGTTTAATCTTAAGGTATAATCTGATCTTCTAATAGGACAGGCACACATTTCTGAAGGACCTTTCAATAGAGAGCATGCATTTCCCTGTTCTCTGCACCTTCGGAAATTCCCCATCACCAGATACAACTTCTCTTGGTGTAATTTCCTCCCTCACGCTGGGATTAATCTTAGTGGGAAGGGGTCCATGGTGAGAACTTGTGACTAATGTCAAGTGGTATTGACTCATTACAAGCTCCTCAGCCCAAAGCCACTCTCAGTCACGCTAAAGGCAAAGCCACTCAATTTGCTTTAGCAGAGGAGCAAACGCACGCACGGCCCTGAAAAAAAACCCACCCCACTTACTGTGAAATGCACTGGACAGCTCAACTCCAGCAGCTACAACCCAAGAGCAATTGCAACATTTGAGAGCAATTAAACAGAGTCTGACAGGTTTCCAGCAGACAGCAGAAGAATGCTGCCTCCCACAACAGTGGAATTTTCTCTAGTTTGCTCTGATATGATGTCAGGTTATCGTATTTCCCCCACCAGCCCCAGCAGCGTGGCTGCAGGAGGAGCAGGCTAGAATGCTAAGATGCCCGGGTTTGAGATGTTATCAATCCTAACAATTATCTGCAACACTGAATGCAGTTTGCCAGTGTACAACCCACAAGCATCGAGGTTGCGTCCTGTGAATTCTCTTAACTGAAGCCTTTTAAAGTCAAGAGTTTGGCTTCTCATTTGACTTCACAGCAGCGCCGCTGGTCTAGAAGAGAAAACCAAAACCAATTCCAGAAAAAATTCCCCCCCAAGATATGTGGGCACTACTGAACTCTAAATTTAGCCCTTAATTTTATCTGGCCCACTGTATAAGGGCAGGGCAGAGCTGACCACAGTAAAAGAGTATCTGAATTCTGGAGTGAGTTTTATTTCAGTCCTTAGATGAAGGGAGGTGAGAACTCATTCCCAGTGACAAGCTCAAAATGAACTTGTAGGAATCAGGAATGAGGGACTGTAGCTTTCCCTGGGAAATACTCCAGGTTATCCTGGGCCATATACACCATTTAACTTTTAAAAGCAAACCCATTTGGCCGACTCCTGCCTCCAAGTTCATTTTACAGGAGACAGGAGGCAGTTAGGGCAACCTGAGCCTAAGAAAGAGAAAGGAAAGTGCAGGAGCAGCCTAATGTACATACCTCTTCCTCTGTCATTGATTCTTCAACCCCTTCCTCTTCAACTACAAAACTCTCCTTCAGTTTCAGGTACTCTTCATACTCTCTCTTCTCTTCTTCTTCCTTTGCTTTCCTTTTTTCCTCTTCCTGCACAGAAAAGATGACAAGCGGTCAATTTTCTCCTCCCCAAGTCGAGTTTCGTTTTAAGTAGAAACTCCTTTACCTGCAGTCTGGTTTTACTATGACATACAGAGGATAAAAAGGTTCTAAAACAGGTCTAAGTTCTCCCTTGATGGCATCATTAATTTCAGGAGCCACGCTTAGGGGAGTAACCATCTCACAGGTTGCTGTCAGCTTTCACCTCAGCTGGTTCACAGATCTGACCCTGGGGAGAAAACCACTCTTATATAGCAACCTGCTTTCTTCATTTGCATGAATATGTCTCTTCTGCAGATCCCGTGACAGGAAGTCCCTGCCCCTAACTGTACTTTGATGCAACATCCAGATTTTCGGTCAGCAGCACCAATTCTGCTCTGACATGCCCTAGTGTACACTGGGAGTGGTCACAAAGAGCAGTGGAGTTACACTGGTGTCCAGTCAGGGCTGAGAAGCATCTGGCTGATAAAAGAGTTTCAAGTAAAGTCTCGTTCTTATGACCCACAAGTAAATTATGTCTACATGGAATGTAAAGAATGATATAAGATGTTTTAGGCGTAGGAGATGAGGTCTGATTGTATTAAAACAAAGGGGTTTTGAGACGTTTGATTGTTAACCAAAACCTACAGACTCTGCTGTTAGGAATAAAAATACCTTCTTACCTACTCTGAAAGAAATGTTAAAAATCTTTAAAATATATATATATATATAATAAATGATTCCATTTTGAGGGGCCTCTGGTTGTTATCCCATTGCAGAAACCTCATTAGAACTTCAAAAGATGAGTTCTTCAAATTTCCATGACAATCTCTGGGCGTTCCTTTACCATTAGCACAGGAATTGCTCTCCCAAAGAACAATTATATTGATTTTTCAGTGCTTGCCATGCTACATCTTTTGACACTAATATGGTAATTGCTTCCTTAAATGGCTGGAAAGCAAACACTTGTTCCATTATAACAGGAAGAGAGAGGAACAAGTCGTTAGGTATATTGAAAAATGTCCATATTAAAGAAAAAAAAAATGCCATGTAAGGCCAAACCCAGTAAGATATCAGAAATGGGGATGGGAGGGTTACCCTTCAATAAAACCTGAAGGGAAAGTGTATTTGGTCACAACTGAATTGAATCAAACTCCCAGCAAGTCATGGGAAGGGATGTTACCAACGTGCGAGTACGAGATAAATAGGACCAAAAGGATTTACTGTCTGTGCAAAATCAACCCCCTTTTTTTTTAAATCATGAAAAACCTACAGATCTGAAGAAGCTCTTGAGACAAAACAAGACCATTTTCTGTGTCAATCATCACTATAATGATTATTAGCAAAAGCCCAGCAGTAGATTTATTTTTTACCCCTTATAAGCACTGCAGGTGCCAAGACCAACATAACCATATTTCATTTGGAAGTGACAGCAATTGTTCTTCTCTTGTAAGTGCATTAAATTTCCTCTTGATCCTGCAAATACAAGAATAAGGTTCTTCCCCTGGCCTATTACAGAGGTAATTCAACAGGATTTGAAGTGGAAAAAACAAAACAAACCAAACCAAACCTGAAAATTGCTTTAGCAAATGATTTCTAGATGGTTCGAGAAAATCTTAATTTAGAAGATAGTGTTCCATTTATAACTGAGAATAACAATAAGAAATATTTTCCTGTTTCTGGAAGGTCTAACAACAAACAAGACACATTCCTGCCTCTTTCACCTACTTGGTGAACAGAACCTTCAATTTTATTAAAGCACATCACTATCAGTCCTTCTATTTCCAACACATGCAGATAACTTCTTCCCTGGGTGGGTGACAGGGCCTGAACAGGCTGCCCAGAGAGGCTGTGGAGTCTCCTTCTCTGGAGACTTTCAAGCCCCACCTGGCTCTGTTCCTGTGTGGGCTGCCCTGGGTGACCCTGCTCTGGCAGGGGGGTTGGACTGAGTGATCTCCAGAGGTCCCTTCCCACCCCTAGCATTCTGTGATCCTATGATTCTATGGACAGCAGCTCCACTGTCAGCTTGAGCACTCAGCTGCCAGCCCCAATTTTGCACTCTCCCTAAAAGTCAACTGGAGTTTGTTTTCCAGATGCTAAATTTTGAGGCTACGATAGGCAGAGCATTTGCAGTGAGTCTGAGCCACTGCTTTGGTAGCTGAAGAGCATCAGCACCCAAAGCCTCGTGTGCCTTGGTGGTTGTAACCTCCACTATAATACTGTGTATTTCCCAAAGCTTTTCCATCTCATAACTAAAAATCCCATCCACTTCCTGCACAGTCTCACACGTTTGACTTCTATTCACCTACAATTCAACCTGTAGAAAACAGAAGGAATTAGCCAAACGCTGAACTGGTTCAAAGCCAAGAGGAGAGATGACTTTGCACAACTGCCCTGGGAGAAATGACCAACAACAGCCATGGAAGCTGAGCCAGGGGAAGCCTAGAGAAGTCAGGTTGTTTGATATCATGTATTCTCAGCTATTTTTTTTTTTCACCATCAGGCTATCACTCAACTTTCACATACCCAAGTCATGCAGCAGTGGCATGGAAGGTGCAGGGTCAAATATTAGGCAGGATGCATTCCCACAACCCCCAGTTTGTCCATATGTGTGACTCCCACACTGAAATGCTCTCAGCATCTCGGGGTCTGCTAATGGAACTGAGCCCAACACTCACCTCATGCAAGTCATACAGGGGGCACTCAGCTCAAATAGAAAAAAAATAAAAATAAATCCGTTAGTCAGGTTTCTTTGCCCCTCCCCAGTCTGATGTCACAAACTGCTGTGAAGTGGTAAAGCATGTCGCTCAGAGGAGAGATAATAGCTGGGCCACCTCCCTTCAACCCCAAGGGTGGGGTGGTGGGGAAATCCCAGCATCATGGAAATTTGGTAACTGCAGATGCTCACCTTCAGCTGCCTGTATTAATTTTTTTTTTTTTTTAAAGCAGATTTGCTTTTCTCACTCACTGAGATGTTACCCAAACTGGGGGCTTCCTACAGTGTAGAGATTTCTTTTAGATCAGTTTACTGCATGGGAAGAACAAGCTCTCCCGCTTTGATCATGTCTCCTCTGAGAAAATAAAAATTAACCACTCCCAACTTTTCTTCCTTCTCTCCTTTTTCTGACAAAACATCCACATTATTGCTGGATCAACTCCACCTCTGCATGCTTGCTATGAGTCTCATGTGCCACCTTTTGTGGTAGAGACCCAAGAGCTTCCAGAACTCTGCAGTCAGTCCGTGTATCTCCAGCAACCTGGGAAACACTTTCCAACACCCTGAACCCCTTCCTATACTGGACCTGGTCAGCAGTGACTTCCCACTGCACCCAGTCGCAGTCCTTCCACTATGCTCCAAGCTCCCATTGTCCCCTTTGCTCACTGAGGACCTGGATTTGCTGTGAGGCTCCTTTCTGATCCTTACCTTCTGCTAACCTCTTACCTTGATTGCAATGGTTATTTCCATGACATTAAAGAATCACAGAATGGTTTGGGTTGGAAGGGACCTTAAAGATCATCTCGTTCCCTGCCTATGGGAACTAGACCAGGTTGCTCAAAGTCCCATCCAACCTGGCCTTGGAATCACTTCCAGGGGTGGGGCAGCCACATCTTCTCTGGGCAACCTGTTCCAGTGTCTCACCACATCAAAAATATTAATTGTGCCAAATGCACAAAAGCTCAGTCTTTTACCAGGTGAAACCCACAGCGTCTTGAAACTTCTTTCAGACTTACAGCTGGAAGCAGACCTTGACTCTTGGGATCACAAGTCCCTCTGGAGCCCTGGGATGCTGCTCAAGGAGCTGCATTTTTGTGGCTGGTTGGAGGAGAGATCCCAGTCTTTGAGGGTTTATTGTGCACTACTATTTTTAGTCAAAGGGTGAGGACCCCAACAATACTGCCCAGCAAGAAGAAACTAAACAACTGTTTCCAGCTTTCAGTGTAGTAACCCATTTAAGGTGATGCTTGGACTAAGTGATATTGGCCTACAGAGTAAGTAGCTTTTCTGAGAGCTTTGCCTAAGCAGCTTTCCCAGCAAGGGAGCTGCCAGTTGTGGGCTGTGCCAACTCTCCTCCAAATCAGATAAAAGACCAACCTGCTGACAAATAAATCAGTTCTAGGCAGCTTATGTGACTGCTAAGTGGAAGAGATCTCATTGCTTGGGAGGCAGATAGAGCAAACACTAGACTCTCTTCAGCCACCACCTGCTACCAGTTGTTCCTTGTTCGCTGGTTTCTTAACATGCAGACTGGTTCCTGTGCCAAATGATTGGAGGTTCATGGACCACAGAAACCCCCCTTGTATGATGCACAGTTTTTGTGCTGTTAGCACAGGTTGTGCAGGAACTGAAAAAGGACTTTACGAGTAAATAACCTGGCATAAAGCAGATGGATCTCTACGATTCCTCCCTCCACTATTTAGACACAAAATAAAAACTAAATACCTTTAGAAAAGACAGAGTGTTTTTACCTAGTCCTCATCCCTTCAAAAATCAGAGTAAAATGAGTTTTCTGCAAGCTTTTCAACTTAGGAGAAATTGATTTGCAGAGAAGTGTACACACTTAAACACTGATGGTTAAACAGAAACAATGTTGTAGTCTCCATCAGCCTCCAGAAATGCACTGTTGGTGTACAAAGAGGAGAGAAATGCCAGACAGATAATGAAAAGCTCTGTGAGAAGCACACAGATCTCCATGTTCACATAAAGGAAGAAATTGTTGATGCTGAGGGTGGTGAGAGGCTGGCCCAGGTTGCCCAGAGAGGTGGTGGCTGCCCCATCCCTTCCGCCATTGCAGGGGAGGTTGGCTGAGGCTCTGAGCACCCTGCTCTAGTTGCAGATGTCCCTGCTCAGTGCAGGGGGGTTGGACTGGATGACCTTTAAGCTTTGAAGGTTCCTTCCAGCCCAAACAAGTCTATGAGTCTATGATAACGTTACACAGAATAAAACAACACCACAGTCAACAGTTTAAAACTCTGTGCCTGTTCTTCCATGATCAAATATCAAAAAGCTAAAACCTTAGTGTCTTAGTTCTTAAAAGCTTCTACAGGACCCTTGGGATCACCAGCCCACCCTCCATTTCTATCGCTCTGAAGTTCCAGACCATTTTTATTTAGCCCTTTAAACACTAAACTGAAAGCCTAAATGAATTTGCCCCAGTTTGGAAACTTCAGGCAGAGCTAAGCTCAGGCAATACAGATCTCGTTTTAATGTCACCGTGAACAAACACCAGTCCCCACTCCTGCTGTGGTCTTTTATTTCACGACAGTTAAAAGCTTGCTTGCTAAAAGCCCAGGAGGTTCTCTACCTTATCAAGCTATGCCCACTCTTCAATGGATTTACAGCATTTTAGAAGAGAAGAGGGGTAGCTGAGAGCCTTGTACCTGCACAAGCAGTTCCCTTAGCACGGCAAAGCCAGGCCGAGGGAGTAAAACCTGCAAAAATCCCTGTTGCCCAGGAAAATAAATTAAAAACAAAGCTCTTGTGCGAGCGATCTGCAAGGCTTTGTACGAAGAGACTGTTTTGCAACATCAGAGGAAGTTCGCTCTCATTGATAAGGTGTCGGTTGGTAAACCATCTCACCACTAAAAAACTCCAAGAGTGAAAGGGAAATCCCCAGGGTAAAGCAGAGCTGAAGCAAATGCCAATTATAAAGGAGCTTCCTCCCGTGTGCAGCCAATCAGGTCAGCGGAACGCTGGAGAGGAAACTTGAATTTAAAAATATATTATCTGGTTTGCAACACTGAAGCTAAGGGGCAACCACATTTTATTTATATGTGCATACAAATATATTTAAATAGAACCAAGGGGGGTCTTTTTCTCCAGAATGTGCAAGATTTCAGCTACCCAGAGCTCCTCTGAAGGTGCTTGTAGTGTAGCACCGTGTAGAACTGCCCCAAAATAACTGGACATATCCATTGGCTTATAAAATAAATCAGGTTTTCACCTGATTTAGGAATTCATTATTTCCCCTACACTCCAGATCTCTACTTGAGCAGGGGGTGTTTGAATGGGTTACTGGTCTTTTTTACCAGTTCCAGTGATCAGCATGGGGGGAATTTCTAGAAGATCTGCACCACCAGTGTGATTTTTCTATCCTCTTGGATCTATTTAGCTTCCCTCAGCAGCTGACAAGATGATATTTAATGGCACAGGAATCACCTACTGATGTTGACCAGGTTGGATGGGGCTTGAAACAACCTGGTCTAGTTGGAGGTGTCCCTGCCCATGGTAGGAGGGGTTGGAACGAAATGATCTTTAAGGTTGCTTCCAACCCAAACCATTCTATGATTCTATGCCTAGAATCTTGCTATTAATTTAAGACTGTAGCTGAAATGCTGAAAGGAAACTTTTTTACACAAAGCCCATCTCAACGTTCACAGAAGTTCACACAATTTTGGTGGCACTTCTTGGTAGAGAGGGTGAAAAAAAAGGTTCAACTGAAACTGGGCTAAGAAAGGTGGCTGCATTTATCTGGAGACTAATGCTCATCATTTAAGCTCTCCTGTAAACACGCTGATTAAATTTATTTGCAACTAAAATAAAGCACAGCTACCAAATTTAGGAGTTCAAATCTTTGAACGGGTGGCAAGTGAAGCGATAAACAATTCATGCAGTTTGGTCACTACTTTTTCTGGATGCTGTAAAGCTTCATTAGTGGTCTTCATACCTTTCCTGTAGCACAGGAGAAAGAAAACCCAACAGACTGACCACTGTCACTGTAATACAGAAATACTGGAAAAGGAAAAGGGAAAAAAATGAAGTGATCTGACAACTGTTGATATTTCTCAGGCAACTTTAGTGATAAACTCTTCAATTTCTTCTGCCTTTTGGGGTTCTAAGTGACAGAAAAGTCAGCAAACCAACTGCCTCCAATAAAATCATACCACCAGCTCCCCTGTTTTTTATCTCATGACTGTCAGTCACTACTTGAGCCATCCTTCAGAATTTTGCCTTCGCATCTCCTGACTTAAAAGGGGGAATACAGTTATCCCACGTGTAGTCCCCGAGGACTTCCTCATGACAAAACATTACTTGTGGACTTGAAGAATCCTTTATCTGGATGAACATATAAATGACACTCAATCCTATGTCTTCTATAAACCCCACAATCAATCCAATAAGCCCTTTATTTGTTTACTGGGGGCTAGAAGCAAGAGGCAGTATCTTTTACACCGATCAGTCTGTACCAAGGCAAGATGTTATGATCACAAAGCCTGCCTACTCTTACATGCACAGTAATCAAGTATCTATTAAGTCAATTTGTGTCCCCTCCTATCACCCAGTCAAGTCTAAAACACTGTAGTCTTCTTGTTACCATGCTCCCTGTAACTGTTTTCTTTGCTGACCGAGGCAGGAACTCAAGCGACACAGCTTAAACGTGTACAGTCTTGAATTGTTCTGTTTCCTGTTAAAGCCTCAGATGAAGACAGAGACTTAAAATTACTAGAAGACAGTTGAGGATGGACATGAAATCTTGTCAGACACATTTCCTTTGATCCACGCTCAACATGTTCAGTAGTTACTGGGTTATCAGCTTGTGTTAGAGCCAAGCAAAAATAGAAAATATTGAAAACACTTTTCCCTGAGTAGCAGAATAACAAACTGAACAAAAAAAAAAAAGGTTAAAATGACAGAACTGAATTAGCCAAGGAAGGAATTGGCTCAAATGAATAGTAGATTTAGTTTAGATTCCTCTTTTTCACAAAGCCTTGCAAAACAGAGGTAGCAGTGTTACTGGGAATACTGAAAATTAAGAAGTAGTAAGAGTTTCTTTCTTGAGCCAAAATAAATGGTGCAGCTCTAAAGTGAGCAGGAGCAAATTAAAAAAACTAAAAAGCTAAAAGATGTTAATAAGCACAGAATGTGAGGTTAAAACTTCACCCTTATTTTCTACTCAACTTTTCAACCGTGCCCAGCTGATCCTGCTAAGCCGGCTGCGCTGCTAAAGCCCGGGTCAAACCCGTAGGCATTTAACAGGATAACATCTTTGTCCTGGGCTACTGCTTCTTTCCAGCAGGTTGGCCAAGCTCAGCTGCAGTTTGCTCAGCAATTCACCTGCTGTGCTGGTTGCTGCTCGGGAAGGAACTGAAATTCTGAAAGTAAAGGAAGTGACACTTAAACAATGCTGGTGTCCAGCCAGTGAGACCTTCCAAGTCTTTCCAAAGTATCGGAGACCTTTGGTTCATTTTCAAGTGATACTTCAGGGTTTTGAGGATATTAAGTTCCCAGAACTTTGGAGGAAAAAAAAAGTTATATTTTTAATATAAAATAAAGAATCTGGGAACTGTTTGGAGACAAAATACTTAAGGGAATAGACCACTGGAGGGAAACGCCACCTGAGTTCTCTCTTGTGCCAAGGACAGGCAACACTGTGTGCTTCAGAGGCAGGCAGAGCTCTCCATGCCTCTTACCGAGCTGGAATTATGAGGGGGAGAAAGTGGTAATACCTGAGAAGAGGGGCAGAAATGGATCCAGGGGAAGCAAGATCTGATTGTTCTGCTTTTAGGAAAACCTCGGCTGAGCACAGGAGTGGCTTGGACTGGCTGAGCTTGG
Organism: Megaceryle torquata; assembly: GCA_024611175.1. Taxonomy (NCBI): domain Eukaryota; kingdom Metazoa; phylum Chordata; class Aves; order Coraciiformes; family Cerylidae; genus Megaceryle; species Megaceryle torquata. Next base: position 22,281 of record JANIJG010022364.1, read on the forward strand.
TTGTTCAACCTCAGGGTTCACACTTTGACCACTACCAAGAACTTCTACATTTGCACTTCTTGCACAGAAGGGCAGCTGGGGAATAACCGGTCTCCTGAAAGCTTGTTCAAGTTGCTTTACAAGTCAAAGTCTCAGGCCATGCTACAAAAGCTGATGTTGAAGCACTGACATTCTCCTCCTCTACTTCAATTTCTGAAATTCAGGAGGCCTTCTACTGATGACAAAGTAACAAGAGAGAGTTCAGAAGATAAAGGATTTGGAGGGGGATAAGCCCAGAGGTAAACGTACATTCTACAAAAGATCCCACAGATACAATCTGTGTGTATAACATGTAAAATGATTTTTTTGTTTCAAATTACTTTATCCTGCCTTCATGATCCCAACAGAGGAAAAGAAAAAATTGTCTTTTCCTCTTCAAACACATTACCAGCAACACATTCCACTTACACAGCCTGAGCTTAGAACAAACTGAAATAAATCTGCTCACTACAAACCAGAGGCACAAAATTCCACGCACATTTCAGGATCCCAGAAAATTGCCACTGCAAGCTGGAGGCTGTGCTCCCCTGGAGCAGCAGTTCCTCAGCACAGGATTGTGCAGAACCCCTCGGTCCTTGCCTCCAGAAGCACATTGCAAAGCTACCACACAACTTGCACAAGCACCAGAGAGCAAGAAGCTCGTTCCTAGGTCTTGGCCAGTAGCACAGATACCCAGAAGACACAAAGCAGCTCTGAAATAAGTTTGCCTCCATCATTGCTGAAAAATATTCAACAAAAGCATTCTGACTGCAGTATTTCTGGGTCACTCCTGCTAACGTACACCTTCATATGCAGAGTTTAGAAGTCTTTAATTGTGAAGCACATGTAAATCTGTGTCATTAGAATAAAATCCTATCCATTTGCACAACAGTTGCAAAATCAGTTGCTGATGTCTTTCATTTTCTGCTCTGCTGGTTACAGATGTCAGGCGGGCAGCACAGATGAGCATAATGGAACAGGGGCTGGGTGAGACTGCAAAATAGAATCATAGACTGTTTTGGGTGGGAAGGGATCTTTAAAGGTCACCTAGCCCAACCCCCCTGCACTGAGCAGGGACATCTGCAACTAGAGCAGGGTGCTCAGAGCCCCAGCCAACCCCACCTGCAACGGTGGAAGGGATGGGGCAGCAACCACCTCTCTGGGCAACTTGGGACAGGCTCTCACCACCCTCAGTGTCAAAATGTCTTCCTCCTCTCCAGTCTAAATCTCCCACTTTTAGTACAAAACCATCCCCCCATGTCCTGTCCCAACAGGCCCCGATCAAAAGTCCCTCCCCATCTTTCTGCCAGGACCCTTGAAGTCCTGAAAGGCCCCCAGAAGGTCTCCCCAGATGGAGCCTTCTCCTCTGCAGGCTGAACCCCCCCAGCT
>JANIJG010022365.1:0-12646 GCA_024611175.1 Megaceryle torquata
AAATCCTTGCCCATTTTTCAGGCTGTTCTACTGATTTATATATTTGTATATGAAATATGCTTGAAAATAACTTTGCTAAGAAATTCTACTATACAAGGCTGATGCACTCTGCCTTGTATTTTTGTCTGTGTGTACATGTGTATACACACACATACATGGCATGCATATATCAGGAAAGGAGGAGAAGAGACAAAGGAGGCTGTGCGAATGGCTCAGTTTTTTCTACCAGTTGCCTAGGTGCATGTGCTGATCAGAGTAAACCAGCCTTGTATCCTAGAATTTCTTAATACAAGCAATGGAATATTTAGCCTGTCTACATTAAGAACAAATGCTGCTCTTTGTTTAGACCAAGGATCTTAATAGTGTGTCAGCAGTTTAATGTATGGAGGCTAGACCAAGCTGTGAAGTTCCTCTGTTTAGACTGTTGAAAGCAATGTAACCTTAAAGCCTTTCTGCCTATCTGATGTGACTCTTGGATTCATAGCAATGATTAATTCTATAGCTATAAATGCTCATAATCAACATCCTTAAATGTTTTTAAAATATATGGGTTTTTTTTTTAACAGCTTAAACTAGACTGGTGAAGTAACAGAAAGCCTGTGTGAGACATTTGACAGCAGTGCTTACTATCTCATGGAATGGTTTGGGTTGGAAGGGACTTTAAAGATCATCTAGTTCCAAACCCCCTGCCATGGGCAGGGACACCCCCTACTATACTATGTTGGTCAAAGCCCTATCTCACCTGGCCTTGAACTCTTCCAGGGCAGGGGCATCCACAACTTCTCTGGGCAACCTGTTCCCGTGTCTCACCACCCTCACGATAAGGAATTTCCTAATATCAAATCTACATCTACACTCTTTCAGTATGAAACTGTTACCCCATGTTTTGTCACTATAGTTCCTGATAAAGAGTCCCTCCCCATCTTTCTTGTAGGCCCCCTTTAAGTACTGGATGGCCACTATAAGGTCTCCCTAGAGCGTCCTCTTCTTCCAAATCTCTCATCCTGTCCTCTGGGAGCACAGGGGAGGTGCTCCAAGTCCTCTGATTATCTTTGTGGCCCTCCTCTGGACTCAAGTCTAACAGGTCTATGTCCTTCTTATTCTAGGGGCCCCAGAGCTGAACACAGTACTCCTTGAAACTGTACCTGCTATGAGGGTTTTTGGTCTTTTGTGTGAATAGTGATGTCCCTATTGTGTTGAATAGTGATGTCTCTTGAATAGTGATGTCCCTTGCCCACATATCATTTTTGTGTGAATAATGATGTCCCTTGAGAACTGCCAGCCAGTAATTGGAGCTTCTGTGTAATGCATGAAAAGCAGTAAAAGGAAAAAAAAACTTGTTTAGGTCCTAGACTTACAGGGTAAAACCCAATTAGGAGCGGTGGGGAAGAGTATAAAGCAACACTTGAAATGGCTCTGCAGCGTTGGCACAATGTCCTCTTTGCTAAACCATGCTAAATTTTCTCCAGCTCTTTTCTATGAAGTTTGTGTGTACAGCAGCACTTTCACAAATATTTCAAAGACGCAGGTCAGACCCATTTGAAATGGCTTTATATATTTTACGGAACTTGTTAGATGAGGCCCAGGGCTGCGACCCTGCAGATGTACAGCTCTGACCAAAGGTGGCCCTGGAAATGGTATAGCAACTGTTTGGCAGGTCGTGTAAGTACAGGTATCTGTGAATCAGCTAAGTACCTGGAAAAAAAAAAAAAAAGGTTACTTGCATATTTTCTGAGGAATTAAGCATCTTCACAAAGAAACAAGTAGGAGTTAACGTTCTGAAAGTAAATATGGTACTGTCTTGAGGAGGAAAAAAAACTAGAAATGTGATTTCTTTGTCCCATGGTGGTTTATGTGGTTTTCACTACCTCTGAATACTCTGTGAGGGTCTAATTGTTCATCAGAGAGTGTTGGAGATACCCATGAAAAGGATTTGTATTGCTGAACTTAATACAGCTGTCCTGTGGTTAAATATGTCTGAGCTGGACTGTTTTAGGCTTAAGTTAATGGAGAAGGAGAGGCCCTTTCACAGAACAATTTAGGTGATTTATTTTAGATATATCTTTAGGAATAGGATAACTTGTTAACAGTTGCCCTGCTTATTTCTCTCCTTTATCTTCAAAGTCAGTCTAGGATAACTAGCTGAGGTGTGGGTATCTTGGCTTACAGAAGTCCACATGTGGTGAGATGAATACAATCTTTTTCTCTCAGAGAAGAAAATTCAAAAGGTAGAAAGCTTTTGAACAACACAGGGTGAAAGATGAAATATGAACAGAAAAAACCCCAGAGCACTTGAGAAGGGTTGGCAAAAATCTTACTAGTTGTGGAAGAATCCACAATCAGGGGAGATAGCAAAGATAAAATGTCTGAGAACAGAGGTGGAAATGGCTTTTAAAAATACTCTTTCCCTTCCTCCTGCCACCAGAAATCCCTAAATAGCTGTCTGTTAGCTTTTATTCCATTAATATAAATTAACAGATAATGAAGGAATGTATAAAATTAGTAAGAAAATGACAGGGAGGGAGGACAGCTGGACAGTCAGAGAAAGAAAGATTTTTATTTGAAACAAAAGTAACTTTAGTGCTCTGCGTTCAGGTAGAAGTCAAAGTCATAGAGCGGTGCCTAAAGACAGCAATACTCTATAGATTTGTCAGGTATGTGGTTAAAAAACCCCTAGATTTTAGTCGGATGCAAATGTTGATGGCATTCTTTCCACTTTAGCAAGCCAGGAGGACCTTAACAACAGCTCTTAAAATACAACATAACTTAAAAGGTGCCAGCTTGTATCAAGGGGTTAGGAGTAATATGAGAGAGAAACTCTGTGCACTGCTAATCTAAAATTAGAGTACTCCAGATTACAGATAGAAACTAAATTGTGCCAGAGTTTAACTGGGTGAGTAGAGTGTACGACTACTTACAGGCTGTCAGCTTGACACAATTTTGGACAGAAGTACTGAAACAGGACTTGGACCACAGTAAGCAGAGTAAATCATGCTGGGAAGTAAAACTCATCTACTCTGTCACCTTTGTATTTTATTTCATGTTAAGTCAGGCACATTATTGGCCTCAGACAAATACTAGCCTTTATGATGTATTTCCAGATGTTAGATTTGGCAACCGTTTGGAAAGAATTGAAATAGTAGAAAGTCTAGATATGATATATCGGAAGGATTAAAAACTGGTGAATAGACTTAAAAGTCTTAATTGCCACTCAGTTATGATTCTTCACTGATAGGTTTCCCTGGTGTGGAGAGAGGTAGGTGTTGATTCTTTATCTTCTCTTGGTTTGTTTTTACGTTGTTGGTTCATCTGGAGGAAACCAGAGGTATTCTTGTTAGTTTACAAGTGAATTAAATATTGGAAAGGTACAAGGAAGATGAGAACATCACGTAGCAGTCTGCTTGTATATCTTAGGAAGCAAGTTGGTACTGTTCATCTTGAATGCAACTAAAATATAGATAACTAGATAGAGATATAAACACACACACATATTTAGAAATCAGGAATTTAGGATATGTTTGTATTTGATTCTGCTGTTTCTGAAAAAAGCATTGTAGGTGCCTACTGGGTAATGGGTTGAAGGAGTTCTAAGACTATGTGCTTTGAAAAGGCAAAATAGAGAATTATATGAAATTCTAATTCTTCAGGATGAATTTATAACAGTGAGGAGTTACAAAAATTACAAGCCTGGGTGGTCTGATGTACTTCTGTCTAGCAGTGTGTGCTTTGCAGATAGTTGGACCGTGGCTGTGACCTAATAAGTAGCTTCTGTGTTGAAAAAGGGAAGGCAAGGTTGCTGGCCCCCTGTAAGGTAGTGGGCAGCATTAGGAGATACAGGAATAGAGGGAGGCATGAAGAGGGAATGTCTTGCTCAGAGGGAAAAAAAAAAAAGGAGAATGAGAAAGCAAATTAGTAAAGCTGAAAGTGTGCAATGGACAAACATGGCAGAAACCGTACCAAAACCTTGAAAATGAGCACTGCAAATAATGCTTTTGGAATACTTTTTGATTTTTTTTCATGTTGGGTTTTGAGTCAAGCACTTGAGTGTGATTCTGTCAGGCCAAATATGTCACAGTGTATGTCTGATCAAAAGCATTCCTGCGTGCCCCAGTGACAGGGTGGAAGCAGAGCACTGACCAGCCCTGTGGGGAGTGAGGGTAAGGGAAACTGTGGGAGGGTTCAGCCTTTAACTAGAAGTGCTCTGAGGGGCTGTAACTTCGTTTTTGAGAGAGACTGGATACTTAATGATCTTCAGCCTTTAGGCTTTATCTCCACGCAGTCAGCAAAGAATGCCAGTTTTGTCATAAAATGTTGTGCTGGTTTGACTCCCGAAGAGGATCTTGAGGGTCATCTTATAGCTTGTGTTGGGTGGTATTTTTAAACGAGTGGATCTTGTCTATATAAAAATAACATGTTAAAACTGTCATTTGAGAGTTCAGAGAGCTGCTGGTGGCAGACCTGAGGTAGCTGAACTATGGATTACTTATAACACTTCAGGATACAACACCAGTACGAGTTGAGGTTAACAGATCAAATTCCTAAGTCAGTCAGTCTCTGATTCATCTTTTAAGTGTTGTTCCAGGTCTTCAAAGTTAAGCCAAATTCTCTACAGCAACAAATGTTTCTACTTCTGAGCGTACTGAACAAGTAAATAAGTACAGCAAAATCCAAATGCAGTTTGGCAAGCCAGGATACTGCTGGAAATACTTGCCAAAATTGCCTTGACCAAAGCTTTTCTCTGTGTTTAGTAGATTTGGAATGAGATCAGACAAGACCTCAGCTCTCTCTCTATGGGAACCTTGTGACTTTCTTAAATATTCCTACTACTGGGTGGATTGTGTGTAATGAGTACAGCAACAGAAGCACTGGGCGCAGGATGGTTTCCTTGCACATCATCCCTCATTGAGCTGTGAGAACTGGGTTATAGCTACAATTAGTGGAATCATTCAGATGCTTGTTAAATAAATGGGAAAGGAGAACCATGTGTGCTTGGAAATGTTACAGTGAAGGAACAATACTTTCTCCAGTGTCAAAAAGTTAGGACGTGTTCTGTCCAGGACTGATTTCTGTAGACGGAACGCAGTCAGGAGGGCTTCTGGATTAACAGCCAGGAGATTAATGATCTTCCCTTGAAAACAAATCCCAGAAAGTGGAAGAACTAAAGAATAATGGAGAGAAATCTACCCTAATACCCTTCAGTGTATTTTTATTCCCTTCAATTTCTTGTGGTGCTAGTAGTAGCACAACACCGATTAGATGCTACTGTTTCAGTTCTGGCTGTTTGCTAGGAGTAGGGAGCAAATGGTTTGGGGCATTAGTTAAATTTTCCAGGTATGTAGCAATATGGAAAATAGTATTTTTTACACTTTGTTAAAACAGTAAGGTGAAGAAAGAGAAACAGATGATGGCAAACAATAGCACTGGGGGCGGGGATGAATAAATTACAGTCTAAATAGAACAAGAAGACTGCTGTGGGATTTGAAAGGTCCCATAAGTCTTGTTTCCTCTCCTGTTTATTTTTTAGTTTCATGTTCCTGACCTGGCAGAGAGGATATTATTCTGGCTGTAGCAGGATGCTGGTGTGGCCAGTAATGGTGCCTAAGATGGGTGTTTGAAACAATTTAGATGCCAAATATTACACAGCATCTCCCCCTGGAGGCCTTCACAGGCATCTGTGTGCAGGCAGCTTTGTGCATATTTTAGGAAGACTACGTCATTAAGTTCCTAAACCTTGGAATTATCCTGGATACTGTAGTTGCTTCTACACAACCCTGCATGTTCAGCAAAAACACAGTATATGACAGAACCACTGACTGAATGGGAGAACTAACCTGTTCTGTATTGAGTGAGTTTTATGCACCATACTATAGAAAAGTTGATTAAGGCAGATGGTGCAGGTGGGTTATATAGAAGACTTTGTCAAAAGGTCCTAGTCTAATCTTCTGGCAAAAATACATCTAGGGAAGAAATTGCATTTGTCTGCTTCTTTGGAAGATGAGATCTTAAAGAAGTGACTGTAAAGGCCAAATCTCTTCTATATCACCATACCTCCAAAAATGAGTAGCCTAAAACTATTAGACAAGTGATAGCTATCTTCCTGTCAATTGGCAAAAGAATAAAGGATGCATTCTGTTCATTCCTGATGAAAAACATTCACATTGTATACTTCTGCACCAAGCTCCTATGCTCCTTTTCTCTTCATAGTTGGTAAAAATTTAGTTGGTAGAGTAAGTGGGGCCTGGATAGCAGACCCTATGTCTGCTGCCTAAACCTAGTCCTGATTAGGATCTCTTAAACATTGGTAAAAAGTGCATAATGCTGATGAATACAACCTGGGACCTGCAGGGTTTACAATGGAGGTAACTGGGAGTGAGATGGAACTCCCAGGTTGTTAAACATGACAGATACCTGTGTCTAGGTACCCGAATTACACCCAAAGTGTCTGTGGTAGGGCAAGCTGAACTTCTCTGTAGCCTTTTTTAGACTGTAGTGAGTTTCTGTCTTTTATATGGGTTAAGTGTGTTATTGACAGTTGAACCCTACCCTAAATGTCTGTCTTATTCTTACTGAATCTGTAAATAGCCAGGCCCTACCTGTTTGAATGAAACCTGTGTAAGAAATTCTGAAAAAAAAAAAAAAAAAGTCAGGATTTAGCCTGAGAATGTTGGAACAGCATATTTCTTACAGGTCCACGCTGTGTTACATTGTGAAGTGTTGACAGTGTTCAAAGATAATCTGGCATTTTATTCCCAGAGCAAGTCTCTTTTCCTTTGAGTAAGTCTCTCGGGATTTAGTATGGTTTTTATTCTTTTTGAAAATATATTGTCCTTCCTGTTTGTAGTGTAATCCGTGTGGATGCTTTTCTCTATGCAGAGCACGTGGGAGCTTTGTAAAGTTGCTAACACTGTGTTTGTCCTCTATCATCTGACAGTGTAAAGACGGGAAGCTAAAGGGTTTCAATTTCAAGATGGATCAAGTGGAGCATATTGGAAACCTGTAAACAAGAAGTCTGATCTCCTTCTCTTTTTCCCCTTTAAGCCTGCACCATAGCAACTATCTACACAGAAGGATTTCATGTCTTGTATGGGGAGATCTGTAGAGAAGCCTTGTTGTTCTTTTGTTCATTTCTATCACAAAGATATATTATACAAACATATCTGGTGCTGTCTTGGAAAGTTGGGTGTTTCATTCCTGGGAGGAACTGACTGCAATAATCAGCTTTGTTAAAAGATTGTATTTTTCTGTTAGGCTTCCTTCCATTTCAGCATGCTGAGATGAGAATCCAACTGTAAAGGAGCTGTGAACTCGTACTGAAAAATAATGTGCAAATTTTCTAACTGAGCATTTCTTCTCCTCAACAGCAAAATCTGCAAGTTTTCCACATTAGTTAAGTGGAATTAAGTTGGTAGATTTAGGAAAAGGAGAAATTGAGTACCTCAGTAAAGAGTTTGAATAATTAAAATTTGGAACTGAACACATTTTCACCCTGAGTATTTTGCAGTTGGTGCTTAGAAGGACAGTGTTATTTCAGAATGTTTTGGACCCTTTGTCAGTACCACTGATTTAAGACTGGTTTAGCCCTTATACTGCTGAGTGGACGTATATCGACGGGAAGGAGGGGCAACTGTTTCTCATTAGGACACAGATAAAAAGCTGCAAACATAAAATAAAGGTATGGAAAGCATCTTCTTTGCAGTAGTGTCAGCTGGACCCAGTTCTAAGCCTGTCTAATACTCCTCTGTGGTTATACATGGGGGGTGTTTTTTCCACTGCCAACTGACTGATGTTCATGAATGTGCTTGCACAGTCGGCTGAAGCTTATGTATTCCTGCCTGGGTACTCACCTTCAAGTGCACGCAATCTGCCTTGTGTTCAGAAGTGCTTATTCTCTACAACTTCTCTGGACTATCTAAGTGTACACATTCACTGTAGCTAAAATAGGTTTAAAATGTTTCTAGGAAGGGTATCAGTGCTTTAAGTCCCTCAAACTTCTGTCACTTGCTGTGTGATGTCTGGGGACATGGATGACTTGACTTGGTCATATCATTGTCAGTGCTGCTTTTGCAGAGAAGTTTTCTGAACTGGTGGCAGACTATACTTGCTGGGTGTATTAAGTTACAAGAAAGTGTTATATGCAGATACGCATTCTCCTCTGTGAAAGCTGTAGAACAAGCAAATGCTCCTAACTGCATCTGCAGAGTGTCTGCTGTCTGGTTTAGATACCGGTCAAGTATCTATTTTTTTTTTCTAGGGTTTCAGTAGCTCAATAAAACTTGTATAGTTCAACTTCTAATGTATTGATACAGCATTTTTGCTTTAAAAGTAGCTTTAAATTTTCTAAAGATGTTTCCACGGCTGCAGCAAATCTATTCTGTCATGTGAAATATGTGAGTAGAAACAGCGTGTGCTAAAAACTTCATCATGAACTAAATCAGCATTGTGACATACTTCATATATGGAGAAATAAATTAAACTGAATTTCAGTTGCTTATGGAGAAAGATGTCTGAAAGTATAAATCCTTTAGTTTTCATTGTAAGCAACAGATCATTTTTCTGATTTGATTGCATTTTGCCTTATACTGCTAATATTCTGCTTTAATTTGCTGGAATTGATTTGCTGGAACCAGTTTTCTCTTCCATCAACCGGTGAGATGAAAGTTTCTTTGAGCTCACTGAAAAAGTATGTACCTAGAATGCAGTAATTCTTGTAGGCTAGTATTTTATTTTTCTATTATGATTTGTGTCAGATCTCCTTTTAAGTTTCCAGTCCCTTAAAACTTTAAAGAGTAAAATATTTGCATTTTAGAAAACCAGGTGTATGCTTTCAAATCTGGTCAGAGAAATTACTATTGTTGCAGTAAATTCTGCTCCAGGAAACTTGCATCAATTCTCTACCTTTCTAAAGAACCTGAAGACACATGATGTAAAACTGAACATCATGCAGTCTTCACTTCCACATTTATCATTTCAGAATGGAGGACTTTACTATTTTAAAAATTAATCTGCATCTAACATAACTTTCAACTTCCTCTTTGTTCCCGTTTTGGCATCTCGATGGGAGATGTCATGTGTCTGGGCTCTGGAGAGTAAAGTTTCCTGGCACTGGCATGAACAGCACTGGGACAAGTTTTCTGTTATGAAGAGGGTGTATATGTTACCATGTATATGTTACCATGCTGCTTAAATATGATTTTTGACCTCTGCTGAAGAATTGTTTCTGATACTCTCCTCCAGTAGCTCCAGTGCAGCTTGTGAAACCCATCAGGGCTGCAAGCAGGCAAATGGCAGTCACTGGAACTTTGAAGAGAGAATAGGGTATATCTAGCTAAAAATGTGTCAGGGTAGGAGAGAAGATAGATGGCATGGTGTTTTCATCTCATCACAAGGCTCTCTGATGGCGTAGCCTCCTCACAGACTGCCCGTGTGGCACTTGCCATCAACCCTCTCTTTGGGTTTGCGTTTAGCACACAGAAGGTAACATAGGGATGTCGCTGAACCCTGCCTAACACGTCAGTTCTTCTGATAAGACCCGTAGAATTGCAGCACCGGTCAAAAATATCTCCAGAAAGGAAGTGCATGAGCTGCTTACATCCCTTTCTTCTCCCTTTAATACTTGGCAGGCTTTCACTTAGCTTGGTCAGGAAGTTAATGCAGGGTGGTAGTTGGAGAGGTCAGTTGCATCGAGCAATCTGAAATCCTAGCTGCCTGCTCTCATCCTTAGCCAGGCAGAGCACAGGCAGAACTGTAGGCAGTTGTTTGACATTTTAAAAATAAAAAATTAAAAAAAAAAAAAAATTTCTTTGGTTTTTTTCTGTGCTGCTTCTAAGATTTCCTGGTGTTGTAAAACCTCTGCCCACTATTTGATGGTTGAGTCTAGAAGGAGTTTCTGTGGAGTACTTTCTGTGAGATGTAGCCTGCTAATTTTTGTAGCAGAGAGAAGCTCTGGAGGTGAATGGCACCATTCCAGGTTAGCATAATGATTCATAGCCCTGAACAGGGCAACAGGATGCGATTTAGCGGCCTCAATGGCGGAGGAGGCATGGAAACATTTTTAAAAGTTATTTCCATTGTCAGGCCATTTACTTAGAAAAATTCTTATGCTGGAGCCTGTCTCTGCCCTTATCTTCTGCTGCTGACCCTTGAGTTTCTTCCTTCCTGCTTCTCTGATGGAGCCTGGATATCCACGTTGCCTCTGCCTGATGCTTCTTTACCTCCTGCTTCCTACCAGTCATGTCTGTCATAGTCATCAGGCAGGTTATAGGGCTGGGGGTGAGGCAGAAACAAGAAAAAAAATGTTATGCATTTTTCTGTTATGCCTGCTTGCCTTCTTTTACACACTGAGCATATGATGTTACAAGTTTGATTCTTAGGTAAAGCTCATGCCCACAGCAGCTTTCTGCCTCATTCCTGTGTTAGTAACTGAGATGTTGAACAACACTTCAATTGTCAGATGATCTGGGGTTTCCAAAAGTTAGAATTCTCACGAACTTTGTGAAGTTTAGAGTTTATATTTATATATCCTACTCTTGGATTATAGTTGTCTGTATTTATTTGTTTAAGTATGGGGTACAGCGTGTACTATTTTGATGTACTATTTCTGATGATCACTGTATTGTTCCACTTCCTTAAAATAAATCAAATAAAAATAGACTAATATTTAGCAGCGTTCTAAGTGGTGAAAGGTTGGCACTAATTTGAGTTGGCAATGTGCATATATGAAGATTTTTCAGATGATGCAGAGCCTTTGTAAATGCTTCAGCCACCCATGCCTTTATATTTTCACAAAGTTCAGGCAGTCTAAAGTTTTTCAGTGCATTTAAAAAAATATAATTTAAAAAAACCTCTACAACAAAAAAGTATTATTTTATATTGGCACTACCTGGGCCCCTCATTTGTACATGTCTAAGTTAGGCATTAAGAGGAGAGCTGGGAATGGAAATATAGAACTGTTGCTAAATTGGTACCTTTCAGTTCCTTTGTTCAGCATAAGATTTATTTCAACCACAGTAAAATAGATGTGGTTTCTAAAGAAGCCTCCATACAAAATGACTAAAATAATGTATCAACATTTGACTAATGCTTAGTTTACTACTTTTTCATTTAAAAAAAGCCAACCAACCAAACTGCTGCTTTTTTTTTTTTTTTCCCTTCAAACTGTTTTTGTTCCAAAGTATCAAACTCTCCTGTTGGTAACATTGCTGTTTCTGTAAACACTGTCCATGGGCTGGCTCCGGGACTCTGTTTGTTCAGAGCATGAGCTGGGAGACTCCCTTCCAAGGGAGGAAATGGGCCGATGCGTTAAGCTCTCACTGAAGATTGTTCACATCCACGGAAGCTGTATCCTCTGCAGGAAAATAGAGCTTGGATTCATGCCATGGAGTGTCCATGATGTTAACGAGTGAGAGAAGCTGTTGTGTTTATAGCTTGCTTCAGCAGTAGTCTGCTAATTCAGGGAAGGGGTGAGAAAACAAAGTGTAGTTTGATGAAATTCAAATGCGACACTTAATCCTGTTAGCACGCAGGGGGAAAACCTTTGTGTTGCATGGAGGGAAGGCAGAGGAGCTATTGAATTTACCTGAAATCTATGCATCAGGAAGAACCAGATCAAATGGGATCTGGATCCGTGCCTTGTTTCAAATACATTGTCTGCCAAACAGAAACCTCAGCTGAGTTTCTGTAAAACTGAAGCCCTGCTTGTTTTCATCCTGCAGCAACTGTTGTTTAATACAGATGAGCAACTTGATCTTCTTGGGTTGCTTGCATACCATAGTGATGAGCCTCACTGAAGTACTAATAAAGAAGTTTGAAGTTTACTGCCTATTTAGGAGAAAAGAAGTATGTTCAGGTGAGTGTTGCTACTATCAGTATGTTCCAGTGGTGAATTTAAATCCTTTTTTCAGTTTTAGGGTTGCTGCTTCAAGTAATACCTATTATTCTAAAATTTTTTTCTTCGGTGTTGCTGAATTGGCAACCTGAACTTAAAATGGGTTAAATAACTTTGTAAGTTGTCAGTCATACGTTGAATGTGACCGCAGCATGCGGTTGTGCTGAGCAGTGTGGTTTCTGTGAGATCCCTGACATATTTTTGGATTGCAACAGGTAGACACGCTGGGGGGAGCATGGGGTACTTTATTCTGATTATTGTAGACCTTGATAAGCCTAGACCATGCCAGTAGCTGCTGTTTGATTCAACTGAGAAGGGGTAACCCAAAGAAGATGTAAAGGGATGATGCCCTGGTGAGACCTCTCCTGGAGTACTGTGTCCAGTTCTGGAGCCCCCAGGACAAGAAGGATGTAGACATACTGGAGCGTGTCCAGAGGAGGGCCACCAAAATAATCATGGGAATGGAGCATCTCTTGTCTGAAGACAGGCTGAGGGAGTAGGGGCTGTTCAGCTTGGAGAAGAGAAGGCTCCAGGGGTACCTTATAGTGAACTTCCAGTACCTGAAGGGGGCCTACATGAAGGCAGGGGAAGGTCTGTTCAAAAGGGTTTGTAATGATAGGACAAGGAGCAGTGGTTTTAAGTTAAAGGATAGATTCAAACTGGATATTAGAAAAAGGTTCTTCAGTATGAGGGTGATAGACCACTGGAATGGGCTGCCCAGAGAGGTGGTGGAGGCCCCATCCCTGGAGTCATTCAAGGTCA
>JANIJG010022365.1:16987-46811 GCA_024611175.1 Megaceryle torquata
GGGGGGGGGAGGGGGGGTGTTTAAAGATGCTGAAACTACTGTTTCTTTTAGCTAGTTTAAAAATGTACTAAGGGCTTAAATTCTAGATTTTTTTTTTTCCCCTCTGTGTGTTTTATAGCAGTTATATGGAAAAGGAAATATTTTTATTATTTTATACTTTTCCTCCTCCCTTCCAAGACCTGCAAGGCTCATGAAGGAGAGGAATTGAATAGTTTTCTTTCTTCGAAGCCAAAGGCACATACAGTTGCTAAAGGAGAGCCCTGAGATCCACCTCTGTTTTTAGGTTTTCCCCATCAGAGACCCTGGGATTCATCCTTGCATACCTAAATGTATAAGTGCATGTATCCAAGATGTAACACAGAATGATCAGGACAGGAGAAAGCATAGAATTCATTGGCATAGGCTTCAAGTAATCTTACAACTATGACAGTTAATTTTGAGAAAATTAACAAATCATTGCTAGCAAGACCAATATTTGTTCACTGAAACTACGTGCCCTGCAGGAGAAGAAAACTTAGCAATTTTGAGGGAAATGCTGCTTCATGTAGTAAGAGAACAGCAGGAGTGAGCAGGTTATGGTCATCACCGCTTCCAAATAAGGATGGAGACGTATGAATGGGGATCCACCAGACTCAGTGAAGCCTTAATGGTGCCTGACACTTTACCTGCTCCTTCCAAAGTCCAAATGTCAATTCTTCAAATTGCCATGATTGTTGTACTTTAGATGTGGTTAGTTGCTTTCTGAGGGGTGGCAAGTCAATGAAAAAGGTAATTCAGGATGTATCTCCAAATGTAAAGACCACACAGCCTCTACTCTAGGACTCCACAAGACAAGGAAGGAATAGTTTTAAATACCTTGAAGTCTTTCCTGTGCCTGCTGCTTTTTTAGCTCTCTGTATTCAGAAGGGGGATGCAGCACAAATATTTTGCCCCTCAACTTTGTCCCTGCAAGTGTGTCAGGTAGCCTCTTTGTAGGCAGATTAGCCTTCCCTGTGTGTGTTACAGATGAATTTTGATGAAGCTTTTAGAGACAGTTTTCAAATTTTCATTTGTAAAAGGCAGTATAAGAGGGCTCACCCATGTAAATAGTTCCTCAGTTTTGCTAATGCCATAATATCCATAGTGTTCAGTGATACTTCCCCCAATTTAATGGCATGTCTGATGCAGAGGTAGAAGGAGAAGCTTTTTCAGAAAGCTGTGAGTACATGGAAGGCAGCAGGATGTCAACTCATCTGACAAGGCTGTATTATACCTCAGATACCCAATATATAATTTTCTCCTTGTTTTCAAACTGAGGGGAATTTTTCTATATTTTCAGGTCATCTGCCATTGAGTAGTATAATCGAGTTGTTCTTGGCTACAACAAGTATTCTGCAAATTGTACAGTGAGTAATTTGCATATGTTTGCACCCAGCTTGTCATCACAAGAAATTAAATATCTAACTTGGTAAAAAGGGAAGACTATAGGTTTTCTTTTCAGTCCTTCCCTTTTGTTCTTGATTGTAAAATGAAAGTGAATGAACAACTGCAGACTCTTTATTGCGTGGCCTGTATTGTGCAATTCAGAATCTCTTCCTACCAGGTGACAGGAGAGCATTGCTTCAGTTGAGTTTGGGAGTGGTTGGGTTTTGTTGCACTACATTCTTTTAGCAGCTGCATCTTTCATAACTCTCTGTATTATGTTTTATAGTCATATGCCTCAAGTGTAGAATATTGAAGCCAAGGGAGGAAGAGCAGATTCTAAGATCAGCTAAATACACTAACACCTCACCTCTTAGAGATCTGTGGGAGAAGGCTTCTTTGCAGCAGACTATTCTTACTATTGTGATAGCTTTGCTGAGACCATGTCACCCATGTGGCTCTCTGTGAGGATAGTGCCTTCCCTTAACTCCCTTAGCTGCAGAATTTTAGCCTAGCTGTGTGCAGGGATTGCTGGCAAATCACCAGCTTTATTTCTTCTCAATACCTATAGAAGGATGTGCTTTGCAATGAAAGGGGTGGCTTTTTTTCTGCTATATGAATACCTATACATAGATGAGGAACTGCCTAGCCAGTGGTAGACATCTGTTTTGGAGAAGGGATGTGATGTATCTAACTTCCTACCCCTCTCCAAATATCTCACCTTAGAAGCATCATTCAGACTTTATAAATACTGGTAAAAATAAAATACTCACCTGAAATAATTTGGAAGTCAAAGGCAGTCAATAGAGAAGCAGTAGAAATACAGTGGCAAAGGCAAACCTAATGAAGTTCAATAATGATAAGGGTAGAGTCCTACACCTGGGGAGGAACAACATCATGTTACAGGTTAGGGGTAGACCTGCTGGAAAGCAGCTCCATGGAGAAGAACCTTGGCATCCTGGTGGACAATAAGTTATCCATAGAACAGCAATGTGCTCTTGTGGCCAAGAAGGCTAATGGTATCCTGGGGTGCATAAAGAAAAGTGTGTCCAGCAGGTCAAGGGAGGTTCTCCTTTCCCCTCTACTCTGCCCTAGTGAGACCACATCTGGAGTGTTGTGTTCAGTTCTGGTCTCCCCAGTTCAAGAGGGACAGGGAAATACTAGCGAGAGTCCAATGGAGAGCTACAAAGATGATGAAGGAACTGGAACATCTCTCTTATGAGGAAAGGCTGAGAGCCCTGGGGCTGTTTTAATCTGGAGAAGACCAAGAAGGAATCTTACTAATGTTTACAAATATCTGAAGGGTGGGTGTCAAGTAGAAGGAGCCAGTCTCTCTTCAGTGGTGCTCTGTGATAGGACAAGGGGTAATGGTCACAAACTGGAACACCAGAAGTTCCACCTCAACGTGAGGAAAAACTTTTTTCCTGTGAGGGTGACAGATCCCTGGAACAGGCTGCCAGGGAGGTTGTGGAGTCTCCTTCTCTGGAGACTTTCAAGACCTGTCTCGATGCGTTTCTGTGTGGCCTGCACTGTCAGGGCATTGGACTTGATGATCTCTAGAAGTCCCTTCCAACCCCTAACGTTCTACAATTCTAGTGGACCTGTGCTTCATGTAGTTGTTACGGTCTCCTATTGCTTCTCTTGAATGTAGACTCTTCAGAATGGGAATTATGGTGTTGAGTATGCATGCAGTTCTTACCAGATGATTTCCTTAAATTGTTTGAAGTTATGACTACCTGGTATGAAGCATATCTGAAATACATATGCAAAACTGACTTTTAAAATCTTAAGTCACTTGTGTCGTTCTTTGAAATGCTGAAGACAAAGAATATAGAACATTAAGTCTCAGAAGTGTTTGGGATTCCATGATAGTATGAGATTATAATATATTGCTTAGTTTTCAGTTTGAGTTTTCTTTTTCTGAATTTCTGGGTTGATTTTCTTTCATTTGTTTCAGTATTTTCTTTTGCCTGCATCATTTGAATGCATGCCTGCATTCAAGTTTTCTTCCTTTCTGTGCTGACAGTATGTTGCCTGTTACTGCAGTGGCTCTCAAATTTTCTTAGATATGAGGCCAACCACTCCAATAGTTCATAGGCTTATTTTGAAAGCAGAAATTTTTTTCTGCTATAGGGAAAAAAAAACCAACTAACTTTTTGGGGTTTGTGGGGTGTGGTTTTCTTTTCCTGCTACTTACTACTTAGCAAATACAATATCCATGCTCTCTGAATTTACACAGTGAGGGTTTTTTTAGTCTTAGGAACATACTGGATGATTGGGGGGGAGCTAACTTTTTTTTGCTTGTACTTCTTTTCCATGTATTATACTTGGGAAAACTGTTTTAATGTTAGAGCATCTAACATAGGTTAGTATTTAAGCCCTGAAGTTTGAATTGTACAGAGAAAATAAAATATTACTGTTGCTTAGAACTTATATTTACTATTAAAGATGCACATCAAGGTGATAATGTTTGATCACTTGAATATAAAAACCATTTTATATATAAAAGCCAAAGCTTGAGAGTTTTGTGGTAAATTCAGTAAAAGACTACCACAATATTATTTTTCTGCTGTTTTGTTCAAGGGTTGAAGTACCCTCTGCAAATCTAGGAAATCTTGAAAGAGGAATGCAAGGTCTGTAGCAGCTGTTCATGTGGGACCTCAAAGCTGGCCCTGCCTACAGCAGGGACTGGGACTAGATGACCTCCTGAGTTGTGTTCACACCTGGATTCTTCTGAGATGTACTCCTTATTCTTGCCCCAAGGATGCAGCTCCATGATTTTATTTTTTTTTTCTGCTCTTTGTGCTTTTGTTTGCAGTTCACATTATCTTGTAGCAGACTGAAAAGCTGAAGGTGATCTGTACCTTCAGATTTATTTCAACTTTTCAGGTTCCTGCAAATCTCTAGGCCTTCTTATGAATGGTAAATGGGGCATGCAATTACATAGCCTCCCTCTTTCCCTATCCTTCTGCTGTAGTTGTTGGCCTTCCCCAAAGGGATCCCCACTGGGGATTTCTGAGACTGCAAGAACTGGACTTTTAGATATTTGGCCTGATTTTCAGAAGCACTGGAATGAGATACGGGTAGTGGTAGAGGAGAAGATTGCACAGTTACTTTGGTGCAGCTGAAACATACTTTATGCCCAAAAGAAAGCTGTTTCTTCAGAAATCTGTTCAATATAGTGTGCTATAAATGGTGTTCATATAATGGGGAGAACAGTACCAGCATTGGGGCAACCCTTCTACGGCTTAAGTTCTCAGATAAAGCTCCTCTGACTTTTCAACAGCAAATTAACTTTTCTTAAAGTAGGTTACTGTGATTCTGTAAGACTATACAGGTTCCCTGTCACTTGCCCATGTTTTTTTTTTTTGTACATGCATTGTTTTTTGAAGTAGAAACTGTTGATAATCTTGTCCCAAAATGTTTCTTAAGTTATATTAAAACCTGTCTAAGGTGAACTTTTTTATCTTCGGAGGATTTTGGCTTTTCTTCTACATGGGGAAAACTTTTTTATTTATTTATTTATTATTAGATCCTATTTTTTTTTCCCCTTAGAGTTGATGTACTTAAGGAAACTGAATACTTAACCTGTTTCTCAGAGGAAAATACAATCTTGAACATCCCTAGACTGCTGGTAACAGTCGTTGTCTGTTGTATAACTGACCTCTTAATTTTACCAAGTTGTGTCTTTAAAAGTATCCTTTTCCTTACAGTATACAAAGGTATCCCAGAACCATCATTCCTCTGACAATTAAAATATATATTGTAGGCATTCCTCTAAGCCAGCACTCTAAGATACTGCTTTTATATTGTATTTTTTTTCCAAAGGTCTGGAAGTTTTTAAGCACATGACAACTTTTACTTGTGGAATACAAATACAATGTGTCTGCTTGATTATTTGCTTGTTACCGTATTTGTGTGCATTTGTTAAAATGATGAATTCTTTCTTTTCTGCAGGCACAGCTTCAAGACATTGAGGAGTACTTTGGAGTGAACTGGCAGGAAGACTTACAATACCACAGTGGCTGTCCTCTGGAGAAGCTGGAGCTCAGCTTTACTTCAGACTTCTTTCTTACACCTCCCAACTTTTGCACAAACGAGTTAACGTTCATTTAGATTCATATGGTGTAAAATAGCCAAGGGTATGGGTTTTTTTTTCCTTCCTTTACCTGACATCTGCATGTTTCTGGCAACCAGTGATGAAGTCTGTACTAAGTCTGTTGACATTTGGTCTGTTTTTGAGACCTCTGAGTGACAGGTACTGTAAACATCCTACACTCTCAGCTGTGGAAACTAAGAAAGCTGGGAGAAGGCTGTTTACTCTCCCTGCCTTGGAAATCATCTGGAAGACAAGGATAGAATACTGTGAGCTCTGTGTTGATTGTATTTCTGATAACGTGCATTTCATATTTAATATCTTGGTGTCAGTAAACAAATAGTAGCATTATATGTTATCAGTGTCTTGTGTTCTGACTAAGGTCAGAAGGGCCTTACAATAAGTTTTAGCTGCACTGCTGGCTTGAGGGAACTTAAATAGTAGGAATAATACATTACAATACTTTCATCCTTGAACAGTGATTAAACCAGACCTGTCGTGATGTTTGTTTACAGGTGGTGGTACATAAAAGTTACAGTGTAAACATCCTCAGGTCAACACATCAGTAGTGTATTTAATCAAAATCATTCTTACATGTTTTGTTTAAAAGGTTTTGTTTTCTGAGATTTACTCTGATTTCGTTGCCTACCCAAAAGGGCTAGAAGAGGTCAGAAGGCAAAAAGGCTTTAGGGGACTTCAAATTACAGTTTCTTTTTGAAGAAACTCAGAGGTTACAATATTGATTATCTCCCATGTCTATATTAACTGAATTAAAGATACAAAAGTATTTACTGTATGTTTTCCACTTGCTGTTTCCTGCCACTTACCCACCAGACTGTATTATTCGTTGTACTTTGTCCAGGCAATCTTCTTCCTCTTCCTGCTTGTGTTTCATTCTATTTGCTCCTACCCAAGTAGAGCTTCTCATTTTAAATATATACTAAGCTGAAAAAAATATTTTGCCTTTTAGATCTAATATCCTGCTGGCATGGTCTAAATCCTCGTGAAGAATAGTTTTGCATAGTTGATAGTTTGCATGATGGTTGATAGTCGTCTTAAGCATGACTTTGGCAGCAAGAATATTGTTCCCCTGGGTTTTTTTTCTTATTTTTCTTATTTATTAGAGGGTACAGCTTTTAAAATACATTATAAGAATTTTTTCATGATACAATCATCTTCTAGCTCCTTTTGCAATAGCATTCGTGTCTTCAGGTCCTGCTGCTTCAGCTTTTTAGCAAAGGCATTTAAATACAAAAAATATTTGAAATAAGCACTGGTCTAAGAGTTCAAATATCAGGGTTTGAAAAGTGATGAGAGTGAGACAACAACAGGGGAATGGGTGAAAGATCATGTAAGGATTTTAAGCAGTACTTCTACAAAATGGACAAAAAACCCCGGAATTGAAACTGTTATTTGAAGGAATAATTATTTACAGCCTTCCTTTTAGAAAAAGGAATTGGAGGGGAAGCCAGAGTCACAGGGCCCCCTTAGTGCTGTAGCCAAGGAGTAAGTGGATGTGGGAAAAGCAAGTTGAGGTCTGGCTGTGCAGTAACAAACACCAGCGCTTCGGGTTCTTGGGGTTTTAACTTGCGATTTGTGTAATCATTTGTAAGAAAAGCAGAGTTAGCCTCCTGAAATGGTTGTTTTAAGGGGATGTAAGCTGTTCAGACTAGTGAAACGATAGAGGGTAGCATTTCCTAATACACAGGGTTCCCTTGGCAGGGAGATATTTCTGGGGACGGTGGAGCACACCAATCCTCTGCTGCATGACACTGCTGATTGTACGCTATGCTGTTGAGGAAAGGCAACCTCCTGAAAGGAGATGACTTCCTATAAGGAGATTATTCTTATTTATATTTGCTTTAGGTTTGGAATCAAAATTTTGTGTCAAGAAATAAAACTATATATCTAGCTTCGCTTATCTCTTCATTTAATAGTGAAATTCCATCTCTGATTTCATCGGTGTAAGGTGGGACTGTTGGAATCTTTCTCCTACATTCTTCCTTGGCTATGCTTTCCTGCCCTTTTACTTGTGCTGATATTAATGCTTGTTTAAACTGTGAGCTAATTCAGAGGCTTGACCCTGCTGAAAACTAAGCAAAACATTTTTTGTGTGGATCGTCTGAGTAACAGCTTACACTCCACCACTGTTCTGTGGTCTAGAATGCTACTAAAAATGCTGATTCCTTTTTGGCCACCTTTCTGAAGTTAGAACAGAGTTTATTCCAAATAGATTATGAAATTCTAAAGCAATAGAATGGTGATATTACAGGATTTTGTCTATTTTTTAATTTTATTTTACATTAAATTCTTCTGTTAATGCTCTTTGAATACAGTTGCAAGCATGGTGCTAAAATAAATCCAGATAAAACCATTTCAATTATTTTCATTTTCTGAATCTTTCTCTTTGAAATATTTATTTGTAAAGTCTAATAACTAAGCTATGTTGGTAATAGGGACCAATCAGTAATTTTTCTACCTCCAGAACTTTAATTGTAAAGGTATCCTCTGATGTGCTTACACCATACTGAGCGCTGTATAAATTGCATTATTTCTAGGTCACAGAGTTTTCCACACACTTCCTCACCCCCAGGTATTACTTGCCAAACCAAAAGCAAATGTTCTGTCCTTTTATCTTGTTAATCTCAGACTTCGAAGAGCTTTAAGATTCTTTCCAGTCCATCAGTGAGATATAAAGCTTTCCCATTGTGGAAAAAAAACCCCAAACAAACCATACAGGGCTGTTTCAAAAGTCTGTTGCCAGTAATGAGGTTTGGATTGGGCCCATGGAGAGGTAATCTGGATAGCTACCCCAGCAAGTCAGCTGTGGGAAGCTGCTGATTATTGTAGGCATGGGCCTGGCACCACCCAGGGCAATACAGTTCTTGTATGTTAAGCTCAACATGCTGCCTTGGTTATGGTTTGGGGGCTTTTTGTTTTGGTTTGGTTTTTGTTTGTTTGATGTTTGGTTGGTTTGGTTTGTTTTCATGAGGAAGAGGAGGATAGTTCTTATTAGTGTGTTTCCTTATTTCTAAATATAAGTTTAGGTGGAGTAATTTTCTCCCTCTAAACTCTTAACACAGAGGTGAAGCAGAATTTGTTGTTTGGTTTGGTCTTTTTTCTAAGCTCATTTTTTTATTACATAGTCTCCCTAGGTGCCTAACATCTGGCTTTGGTAATATAGGTAGTGATTGTGGGAAGAAAATGTGTGGAAGTCCTGGGGCAGAGCTGTTGCTTGTTTGGAGACTGCAACCTGCCCTTGAGGTTTACAAGTGAAATATTAGAAAAACATTGTATTAAAAGTTTCAAAGAGCTGCTAGGGAGGGAAAGGAGAGGTGAAGGAGGAAGGGAGGTGACTGACTTGTCATCCAAAGTGGAGAAAAATACTATACTGTTGATTTGAAGTGTAAACACTTCCTTGATGATACAGTGAAAGGGAGCAGCAATTATCCTTGATGCTTATACAAAAGTCAGGTTCTTTTCTATACAGTAAATCTGTCACCGATTCTAATTCAGAGCAGAAGAATTTAAAGGTCTATGACAAGCTCTTCTACTGTGAAGACCTATATCTAAATCAGTGAAGAAAAGAAAAAAAAATATTTTGCTTTGAATGAAAGTTAACAAGAAAACCACATTACATGGACTTCAGTCATACCTGCCCATGAAGTGAGAGAAATTTGCTCTGTGCTGTGATTGAGATAAAAATGTGTAAAAGCAACTGTCCTTCTGCAAAATGCAAGCAGGTGTGGAACATCTGCAATATAAATATGCATTTGTATGCAAACAAATATTTATTAAAAAAAAAAACAACAAACCAAACCAACTTAAAAATACAAGGCCAAGTGCCAAGTCCTGTACTTGGGCCACAACAACCCCATGGGACGCTACAGGCTTGGGGAAGTGTGGTTGGAGGGCTGTCTGGTAGAAAAAGGACCTGGGGTTTCTAACTGACAAGTGGCTGAATATGAGCTAGTAGTGTTCCAGGTGGCCAAGAAAGCCAGTGATATCCTGGCCTTTATCAGAAACAGTGTGAGCAGCAGAAGCAGGGAGGTGATTGTCCCCCTCTCCTCAGCATTGGTGAGGTCACACCTTGAGTATTGTGTCCAGTTCTGGGCACCTCAATACATGAGAGATACCAAGGTGCTGGAGCGAGTGCGGAAGAGGCAACAAAGCTGATGAAGGGTCTAGAAAATAAATCTTATGAAGAGCTATTGAAGGAACTGGGACTGTTTAGTTTGAGGAAGGGGAGGCTGAGGGAAGACCTCATCACTCTCTACAACTACCTGAAAGGACATTGTAGAGAGGTTAGTGCTGGTCTCTTTTCTTGGGTAATTAGTGACAGAGCCAGGGGGAATGGATTCAAGCTGCAACGGGGTAGGTTTAGACTGGACATTAGGGAAAAAAATTTTCACAGAAAGCGTAGTCAGACACTGGAATAGGCTGCTCAGGGAGGTGGTTGAGTCACCATCCCTGGGTGTGTTTAAGGGTCATTTAAATGTGGTGTTGGGGGACACAGTTTAGGGGTGAACTTTGTAGAGCAGGGTTAGTGGTTGGACTTGATGATCCCAAGGGTCTTGTCCAACCTGAATGATTGTATGGTTCTATGATTAACTTAAAATGACAGCAAACACTTTTAATTTGGGTTTTCTTTAAGATTAGGTTCTGTTTTTAAAAAACTTTTCTGTAAACCAACTCTCTAAAAAAGTGCATATAATTAAACAGAATGCAAAAGTTGAAGCTTCTTTTACTCTTCTGTGAAACTTTTGGTTCTTTTCAACTCTGGGCTCCATCCAGGACCTACTTAGCTACAGTTAGGCTTTTGTTTCCTTATTTTTGACCTTTGGTTTTAAGGATGTTAGCTTGAATTAAATGGAAATAGGCTTTTGTATCAGCTAAGCATTGTAGTCCATAACTACAGAGCACCTTAGAAGAGAACATGAGGGCTTTCTTATTTTAAATAGTGTAATATGATAGCTAAATTACACCTTAATTAATGCCCCAAAAGAAAGAGTAGGGTGAGGCTGTATTGCATAAGCCTTACATTTGCAACACTGATTCCACAACTCCCCTCCCTTCTTTTCAGGCTCAGCTGCACTCCTGAATGTCTCTGTCTTCTTCCCTTCCTGCCAGGGGCACAAAGGGATGAGCAAAGTGGGGTTTGCAGTCAGTTTATCAGATATTGTCTCTGCCGCTCCTTTCTCCTCACACTCCTACCCTGCTCCAGCCCAGGGTCCCTCCCAGGGAAGACACTCCACAAACTTCTCCAATGTGAGTCATTCCCATGGGCTGCAGTTCTTTATAAACTGCTCCAGTGTGGATCCCTTCCATGGGGCGCAGTCTCTCAGGAACAGACCAGTGCAGCCTGAGTCCCCCGGGGGGCACAAGTCCTGACAGTAAACCTGCTCCAGCGTTGGCTCCTCTCCCTGGGTCCATAGGCCCAACCAGGAGCCTGTTCTACCACGGACTTCCCACAGCGTCACAGCCTCCTTTGGGTGAATCTGCTTGCTCCAGCATGGAGTTCTCCATGGGCTGTAGGTGGATATCTGCTCCACCATTAACCTCCATGAGCTGCAGGGGCACAGCCTGCCTCACCAGGGTCTTTACCACGGGCTGCAGCAGAATCTCTGTCCCTGTCCTTCTGACCTTGGTGTCTGCAGAGTTGTTTCTTTCCCATAGTATCACTCCTCTTTCCAGCTGCAGTTGCCCATTCTTTTTTTCCTCCTCCTTAAATGTAAGAGGCACTGCTGCTGTTGTTGATTGGCTTGGTCTTGGCCAGCAGTGGAGCTGACTGAAACTGCCTCTGTCCAGTGTGGGGGCAGCTTCTCACCGAATCCACCCTCATAGCTCCCCCACTACCAAAACCTTGCAGTGCAAGCCCAATACACCCAGCTACAGTTAATAGCGGGGGGTTTGTTGCTGCCTTGATCTTGTTATTAAGCTGTTAAAAATACTGCAGAAAGATGGGCTCTAATCCTGGGTTTGTGGTTCATTTTCTCCTTTGTGAAAGAAGATGACACTTCCTCTGTAAATGCAGCATCCCATCTTATTTAGGAATCTCTGTCTTCATAGCGAAGCATGTGTCCCAAAATCATACCATCACAAGCTAGTTTGTCTCATTGTGTCCAGCCTTTCACTCTGATTTAGATAGATTGCACTGCTTGGTTGTACTGCTGGGGAAGCAGAAAGGATGTGCTTATTAAAAAACCTAATGCAGGGTTATCATAACAGCTGCTAAGACCTCCTTCTTGTGCTTCTGTTGTGATGCCATCTTGCTGCGGGTGCCAAGAAAGCACACGATGCTTCTGCTAGTGGTAGTTTTAAGTGAGTGCTTACAGGGCAGCCAACAGTTTGTACAGCCATATGCAGGCAGATGGGATATTGAGAGCTGCCCACCTATGGCAGCATGGAAGTCAGCTCCAAGCCAGCCTCACCCCGCTTTCAGAGACCCTTGCTATATTCTTTGGCTACTGGAGAGTCCAGCTGATGCTATTTCATTATGTGGTTGAGCAGAAATACACTGAGCATCACCACCCAAGTCTTCTGGGCTTTGCATCATTTGAAAGCTGCTGTTCTCCGCTTGTTTCTGTACAGCCTAAAGCACCTGCTGGCTCAGGTATTCTGAAAAAGGGATGCTGAAATAACTCATCTCTGATAGGTAAGGGATAAGTTGACAATTCCAGGATCTATGAAATTCATGTTGTGTTCCTTGGCTAGAAGAATATGGCTGTGAACTTCGTAAACAGTTAAACTTTGTGCAAACTGCCTAGCTTGCAAAGACTCGTGGTAAGGAGTTGAGATGCTACCAGATTATGCTTGGTTCACCCAGTGCAGATGAAATATTCAGTGGTAGATGTTTTTTTTTTCCTTAGCACTTACTACTGCACTGATATTAATGGAGCTGCTAATTAAGATCTTGCCACTTGACTATATGCAATTTAATGTGAGGTATTTAGAAGACATGTAGATGTGACACTTAAGGACATAGTTTAGCTGTGGAGTTGGCAGTGTTAGGTTTATTAGTTGGACTTGATGACCTTAAAGAGTTTTTTTTCAACCTAAATGATTCAATGATTCTATAATTCTAATTGATGGAATGCTGCAATATGCTTTGTGCTGCCTGCATGGAAGAGCAGATCAAATCTAAATTGAAATAGATCATGTTTTATTGCCTTGGGGTAATTGTGTGTAGCATACAGCCTTTGAAATTAGAAGTGACAAAACCAGTTGTCTCTGTTGCCACTCAGAGTAGGTGTGTGTCATAGGGTATAGGTTTGCAAAACCAGGAGTGACCAAACTAGTCTACTCTTTTCAGAAAAGTCCTTGTACTCATGAGAAATGCCAGAGCTACTCATGTTCATGGCTAGAAGTCTGTCATCTTGACTTCTGGGGATCCTGGCCCTTCTGATGACTGTTGCCTTGCCTTCCCTCTGACCCTAGGAAAGGGCTCCCCTGAGGATATTTATCGCGTCCTTTCCCCATTGAAAGTGAACAGTATCAGTTGCCTTTTGTGATTCAGGCTTGCTGAAGTTTGCATGCCCTGAAAGTCTCAACAAGTACCCAAACCAAGGAGTGCTTTCTGATGCTACACCTTGGAGATGAGCTCTGCTGCTAATGAAGGTCTGTTTTCTCATGCTTCCAGTGGCAAACATTATTCTGACTGTGTTTTCACCTATACTTCCTGTTCTTTTTCTCTTGCAGAGGTGTGTGTGCATTTGCCCAAATGCTTTTTAGTTGAGGCTCTGCTGCTGTGTAGCTCAAAAATTTGGTTAGAGCTGTGCAAACTCACTGTGTAGTGTGGTTTGGTTAGGGTAGGAAAGGAGCAGGACTGAAACTCAGAAGACCAAAAAAAGTTGAATTGAAAATTTTTGTAAGATCTTTCTATGAATTGCTGAACTCTTCCAAGTGGGGGAGAAAAAGGATTAAAAATGTGAAGAATTTTAAGGAGAAATTGATGTCTGAACTGTCAGTTCAGGGAACTCCAGAGACAAATGGAATGGAAAGTTTTCCCCTGAAGTCCCCATGGAATTTTTAAAGACAAATCTAAATGCAGAACAGCACAGATTTACGTCTTTGTCTACAAGAACAGAATAATTATTGGCAGACAGAAAAAAAACCTCCAGATTTTTGGCAGAAAAAGAAAGAGGTCTGGCTCAAAGACTTGAACTGGGTTGATATAAGGTCTTTCAGGGACAAATGTAAGGTTTTAAAATGTACAATAGAACAAATTTGTGCAAATGTGAAGGTGGGAGATGAAAAATGTTGGAAAGGGCTGGAAAAAATATATATCTCTACATACACCTGTAATTGGTTTCTTTTGAGTATTTTTGCAGGTTGGAATGATGTGTGAATATATGCCAATTGTATTGTTTACAGCAAGCAGGTTAATTACCAGTAAAGGATTAAAGAAGTTTCCACTTCAGATTGTGGTCTGTCACTTAATTTTAAAAGAAGGATTTATTTATTCTGAACAATATTAACTGATATTAAAATTTCAAATTTTTGTTAAACTGAAATGAGAGGAAAGGTGGCTGATGCTGTCATCATCTCCCAGTCTGAGCAGTCTGAAAAATATATGTGGATTTTAGGTGCGTGAAAGCTCACAATGATTTCGTGATTGATGTGGGAGGTGTTGATTTTGGGGGTTTTGGTAGATCATGCTGTTCTTTTGATCTATTTGATGTTGCTGAAATAATCTAAGGCAGCATTAGGCTGATTTTACTTCCCTCCCTTGCTCTAATCTGTATTTGTGTCTAACAAGGGGGGGGGGAAGTTAGGATTTAATTTTGTTCCATTTGAGTCAAGATTCCTATGCTGTGCAAAGACTCTTTTGGTGAAGCTTTCCCAGGCTTTTTAATATTGCTAGTTTAGTACTACTCAGTAGTTTTGGAGGGATGTGAGAGAGTGAGTCAGACTGTGTGCTCTGAGGCTTGTACAGAGTGAGATCCTAGCTTTGCAGGGGCGGTAGGATGGGCCTCTGTCTCCTTGAAGTCTTCCCCTCCAACTCTCCAGTTGAACTTTAAGGAAACTTCACAGATCTGTCCAGTTTAATTTCTCTTCAGATTAACCTGAAAGATAGATAAATGCATAATGCTGTCACCAGCAGGGCAGATTCATGTACTTTAGCAATCTAAAATGTTTGTGTCTGCTCTTCTGAAGAGAACTTGAACTAAGACACCAGAACGTATGGGCAGAGGGAGAGAACTTCACTTTTTCAAGCAGGACCATTGAATTTTTGTTACCTGGTTCCAGGGACTTGCCTATACATGGACTTGTTCTGAACAGCTCTCCCCAGCGCTTCTGTCAATATCACAGGAGATTGCAAAAATAATTTGATTTTTGAATCATCCATTGCATTTGAAATGCACACTGTTTTAATAGTATCAGACAGTTTTTAGGCATAGGCAAGTTCTTGACAATTCATTGAACACAAAACCTTTTTGTGGAAATATTCTCTGCTTCGAATGAATTTTTGAGAAATGTGCTTGGATGCAGACTGTGATTTGTTTGTGAACACTGAGGGCAAACCTGCAGCGCAAGCACTTGGACTCAAGTGGGATGTGGGAGGCTGAAACACTCATCTCTCTTCTTCCTGACTCAAAAAAATCTTGAAACCTTGACAACCCTTATAAAACCAAAAAAGCACCCCAACCTGTGTATGCTCCCCCTAACTTCCCATGTTCTCGTATTCTGACCAGCTTTACTCCACTGTGTTTTTCGTGAGAAATACAGTTGTTTTATGCTCTGAAGACAGAATCACGGAATTCCCTAGGTTGGCGAAAACATTTACAATCATCGAGTCCAATCATTAACCTCACACTGATAAGTCCTCAACTAAACCATATCCGTAATCGTTATGTCTACATGACTCTTAAATACTTGCAGGGGTGGTGACTTCACCATTGCCCTGGGTGAGCTGTTCCAGTGCTTGATAACCCATTCAGTAAAGTTCTTCCAAAGATCAAATCTTAACTCCCCTTGGTGCAACTTGAGGCCATTTCCTCTTGTTACTTGGGAGAAGAGACCAACGCCCACCTCACTACAACCTCTGTTCAGGTGGTTGTAGAGACAGATAAAGGATCCCTTGAGCCTTCTTTTCTCCAGGCTAAACAACCCCAGTTCCCTCAGCTGCTTCTCATAAGAACTGTGCTCTAGACCATTCACCATCTTTCTTGCCTTCCTTTGGACATACTCTAGTGCCTCACTGTCCTTGTAGTGAGGGTGCTTGAGGTGCAGCCTCACCAGTGCTGAGTACAGGGGCACGATCATTTCTCTGGTCCTGCTGCCCACGCTGTTCCTGATACAGGCCAGAATGCCACTGGCCTTCTTGGCCACCTGGGCACACTGCTGGCTCATGTTCAGCCAAGTGTCAACCAACACCCTCAGGTCTCTTGAGGCTGAGCAGCTTTCCAGCCACTTCTCCCCATGTCTGTAACACTTCTGGGGGTTGATGCCAAAGTGCAGAATCTGGCATTTGGCTGTACTGAAACTCATACGACTGGTCTTGGCAATGCATGCATTGATGTGCAGCCTGCTTGAGAGTATATTTTCTAAATTAAGTAATCTTAATTTCTCATTTCTTAAATATAGAAGCATCCAGTTACATTTGGAATGCAACTTTCTTGTGGGGAAGGAAGATGAGTGAGAGTGAGTCAATTAGGAGCTATCATGCACAGAGAAGAAAGTAGAGAAGCATTTTTCAAAGGACCAAAAGGTCCAGCTTAATCCTTGATGATGGTGACAGTCCTGTGGAGATCAACATTCAGATGGCAGTCCTATGGAGACCAACATTCAGCAGACAGGGCTATACCTTTCTGAGATTGTGCATTGCCTTTCACCAGCAGCTCCCACACCGCATCCCTCTTGCCTACCTGTCTGCTACATGGAGCTTGCCTGATGCCCCTAAGGGGATGGAAGACCAACTCTCAGCTGCTCTGTCTCCCATGTCTTGCATTTCATAGCTAAGGGACTGAAAAAATCGGGCTGAGAAGAGGTAGCTCTCCAGGATAGTTAATGAGGGTCTAAAATTGGTGTGGTTGCCAGCAGAAAAACACCTAGAAGCAGAACTGAAGAAAGGCTTAGCAGAAGCGACCTGGGGATGACTTGAGTAGAGAGAAGTATCGGGGAACAAAAAGAAGAGCAAATGTGGGGAAGGACAGAGCTTGCTACTTGATGTAGAGCCTCAGTAGCCGTTTTCCCAATGAAGGAGATAGCATGAAATCCAGCACAAGAGGGCATAAAATGCAAAAGGTGGGCAGTGTGTGTGTTTTATCATCAAAAGGCAGCAAAATGTGAGACTGCTCTGCCTGTGCAGGGTTGTGAGACAGAACCTGGAAGTACCGTACCAGGAAAACACAGTGAACCTTTTTTGAAGATGGGACTTGAAAGACCTTTAGCTTGAAACAGGCTTGTGTCCAGCTGATGCAGGGAAAAATTCTAATTGTTTTGAAAAGACCTTCTCTAACTATTGTAAGCCCTTCTGCAAGGGCTTCTCCTTTGGTGAAGAAAGGACTGGTCCTCCCACATCAGTCACAGAATAACACACACACTCAATTGCTTTGGTTGGAAAAGGCCTTTAAGATCATCTAGTCCAACCATTATCTAACTTTACCAGGGCCACTACTACACCAGATCCTTAAGTACCATATCTAGATGGCATTTAAATTCATCCAGTCCAGTGACAACCAGCTGTTGCTCAGTCTCAAAAGGGCAAGGTCACCTGCCAAGAGCCTGGTCTGTGATGTCATGTTCCTCTGGAAGGAGGCTTTTGCTCTAGTCACCTGTGGCCAAAGCTTCTGTACCATCAAAGGAAGGTGCCAAGGACAGCAGGGAATACAGCCTGATTCTGAGAGGGAGAGTTGATTCATCACAAAATATTTTTGGGGGGGCATCCTGAAGAAAAAGCAATGTATAAAGCAGCCGAGGATTCAAATATATGTTACCCAAACCACCTGCATCAAAGCTACTCTAAGAACTTGTCTTCTATCAACAAGAGATTTCAGAAGGCATCCTTTAAACTTTGTCCTCCCCCTGAGAAGCATTTTGGAGGTAGTTCTGCAGTGTCTGTAAGGTTCATCAAGTGCTGTGGTACAAAACGGGAGCTGACCGTACTCCCAGTGGTCCCCATGGTGGCTGGTGCAAGGGAACGAGAGGCAGGGCTGCGAGAACAGAATAGAAAATAAGTATGATTATGTGGATTTATGTTTGGGAATTTTTTTTTCTCACTGGAGTCTGCGGACCTGACTGAGGTGGGGGGCTGCCCCTGCTGCCTCCAAAACATTGTAATGTAATTATAATAATAGTGATGATAATAATAATGTGATCTTCAGCACTGCTGTGGGCTTGGTACAGTGCAGATTTCCTTGTCTCCCTCAGCACTCTGTTCTCCATCTAGCTGAAAACAATCTAAAATCCCTATCTGCAGAATTAAAAGAAATAAAAGTACTCCCTCAGTCTTCTGTGAGGCCCATTGGCCAGACTAAAACTTAGGAGGCTGTTAGGCTTCCCCCACCCCCCTACCATCACCTATCCATGAGTCCTCGCCTTGGGGAGGGACACGTGCTATGCATCCCCTGGCTCAGGTACATCAGGTAACCTTATGCTGCCTGGAGGAGAAACTAGGGATAATTTTAGGGAATGATCTAGTAATAAAGGTTGGGTCTTAATGAGAGAGGATGTAGCCTAGCTTAAGAAACTCCTGCTTTCTCACTTCTGTTTGCTGTTTCAGGACAGGAAAAGTGATTTTTCTGCTGTAATTCAAGGTGAATGCCATACTCTGCTTTGTCTCCCTGCTCATGTAGGACTTAGACAAGAGATAGTTAAGGCAGTCTGAAATATTTTTTCAGCTAGCTAGTCCATGAATTGTAGCATATGTGGCCTATTTTGGGAGGCCTTTGAGGCAGAGATGTTTACAACAGCTTGCAGAAAGGATGGGACTTTCTTTTGTAACATTCTCCCTAACCTGCCAGCATTCTGGGTACCTCAGTCCCACTGCTAATCACTTTGTAGGTTTCAGAAACCCCTTTTTTCTTCCCTGTGATGTCTTCTCCTTCTGGAGGTGGGGAGAGGTAAAACCGTCAGTCCTAGTGGTAGCACAACACTCTGGTTTGCATTTTCAGATGAAGCTCCAATCTGCACAGTGGACAGAGGCCAGCTGTGACTGCATCTTACATCTTGCTACCTCTTTTCAATTTATTTTTGTCACCCTATGAGTACTACCTTCTCTGCCCCACTATGTTCTGGAAGAAATCTTTGAGGAAAGACAGCAAAGGACAAGATGATAACATTATACCATCTGAAATGGCTTTTTAAGGGTGGTATAAGGCTCCAAAACATTCCTGTGGTTGCAAGCAGTGGGAAAGCGTGCTTGACACAGGCTTAGCACCCTGGACTTACTGCGTGTTATAGCTACAAGTACTATTTATTTATTTGAATTGTAACTTGTAATTGATTGTGCAAAGGCATTAGTTTGACTTATTTTTAAATTGCTCTTTGAAGGAGCTCCAAGCTTTTGCTCAGGATAAGCAATCAAACTGTTCTGGTGAGTGCTGCACTTTAAGCCTTTGCACCAGAGTATGGTTGTACTGAGGAAGTGACCGGCTCTGCTGACAAAATCCCTGCGCTTGAGACACTTGCAAGTATCAGGGTGGTTAGAAAATCAGAAGATTAACCTTGTGATTCTAAGGCAACTCTAGGACCAATAAAATAAGCATTTGGAACTCAAAATGTGGAATTTCAAAATTCCTGCTGTATCACCCCGGGCACGACTTGGCAGTAATTGCTGTAGAATAGCTAAATTAAGCAATGAGGTTTGTATTGTGGCAACTGTTAGGAAAGCCTTTGCGATGCACATCAATTCCTCCAGGACTGAAATGCACTTTTCTTTTCAAGGCAGAGCTGTGGGCATTCAGATCCTTGCAGACAGGTTACTGAGGCCTTAAATAAGCAAAATGCTTTTAAACGTATCCTTACGCACTTTGTTGTTGATGTAAGGGGAGACATAAGCTCTTAATTATCTGTGCTGAACAGGGAGCTGGGAGGCTCCTTGAGTATCTTTTAATAGACTGAAATGCAGAGCCCAAGAAGCTGCTGCCTTACCCTCTAGCTGCACTTGTCTTCTGTGAATACACTCACTAACCTTTGAGTAAATGGTGCCTCACATCTGACTCTTTGTTGGGAATCTTGTCTATGCTGAGTGTTTACCAGTTTAGAAGAATAGGCTTAATTCAGCATTAAATGGAGCACTTTTGATAACTGTCCATCTTATCCAAATACTGCTGAGCATGGGATTATTAAATAATCTGAAAGACAAATGGAGAATAAATCATGAGGGGAACTGACTTTGTCCTTTATATGTTCGCATCTGTATCATAACCAGACACTGGTAGATACTTCAGCCCTATCAGTGCAGCCAGCACTTTGGAGTTCTCTGCAGGAGGCAGATAAAGAAAGAAAAGAATCCCCACCCCCTCCCCAAAGCAGCAGGCAATCGCAGCTGTTCTCAAGGAGAAGGTTTGTGTCAGCAGATCTTACACAGATAAACTTGTGTCAGCAGCCATAAAAGCTGGTCCATCAGCATTTCTGTTTTATCCCATACACAAAATGCATGTTACTGAAGAATTATGCCAAAGGCAGGGAATATTTCTTGACAACACAACTTGGAAATAGTGTCTTCCTGTGAGAGCAATTCACATCGCGTGCCACAGAAATCTGCGTGGATTTAGATGCATATCCTTGATGCTGATACTTACTGCAAGATGGCTTTGGGAGCCAAGTCATTTGGTGTTACATTTTGGCCAAGGTAGTCTTGGCTTGATCTGTAGCCTGTGGAAATCAGTGATTTCCTCATAATTCTGACAAGCTTCCAAGCATGCCCCCAAAAAGCACATTCATTATGAAGGAAGCACAGTGGTGTTTAGCTTTTTTGACACCAAAATCTTCAGAGGATATGTAAAACGCATGCTGAGTTCAGCGTGCGGTTGGGATCTAGCCGTTATAAAAGGCAGGACAGAGCTGGGATGAATTTTGAATACAAACTGATTTACTGCTTTAATATGTTTATTGCTTATCTCAACTACAATTTAACTGTGTTTTGGCTGTCTCCATTAAGAAAGATGTTTTTATTCCTCCTTTGCCAGAGATCACACTTCAGAACAGATCTTTTATCAAATAACTTTGGTGGAGAAACTGAATTGGGTTTTAATTTCAGTTTTTATTGAACGAGCCCTGCTTTTCTCTCCTGTGAATAGGCAACAACTTGCTGTACAGTCCTCATCTCTGCATACTGGCAAGCACAAGTTCTTTAAGAAACAAAAAACCCAAGTGAAAAGTCATGCTTGGAGTAGTTAAAGGAGGAGAAGAGGAGCATAAAATCCCCAGACACACATTGTGGCTTTATGTCTGTCCACGTATGGGAGCTTAACTAATTAATTGCTCCAAGTCTGATTATTTGAAATTAATGCAGACCTCTGTTAGGTGACGGTGATCCAAATCAGCATGGAAATTGCTGTGATGCTGAGATCCACCTTGCCTACCACTCTGCTGCTGGAGGCAAGCACTGCCAGCCTCTCAGCTGGCACAACAGATTTTCTAAGGCACCCTCCTCTTCTAAGCAGCCCTCGGTGCCATTTACTATAGATCTTGTTGCCTGTGCAAAGCAGTGAAGGGAGCACAAGAACAAGGCTTGCTCAGAAGTGTGGTGCCAGGTGCCAACCTCCAGCTGGGGTAGAGGGGTGACAGTGGTGTCACCATAACAACTTAAAAAAAAAAAAAAACAAGCCAACCATTGGTAGCAGGAATAACAGAATGTGCCAGCCGTTCTGCAGGAGGCATCCTACCACAGCTGAAGCCAGACTTAAAGGAAAACGGTATCTACCTAAGAGCGAGTATCAGTTTTAACAAAACAATTTTTAACAAAATAATTTCTAACAAAATTTTTAACAATAGCAAAGGATGCAAATTAGAAATGTTTTCAGGGAGTTGCAGTTTCTCTTTCTTTTCCTTTCTTGTTTCCATTCTCTTTTCCTTTCTTATTCAAACCCCTTCTCAACCTGAAATCAGGAGACTCCAAAAAGAGAGGAAAAAAAAATCAAACAATTATGTATTGCCTGTTTTTTTTCCATAGACCTTCTAGTAATAAGGTATTCAATCAAAAAAATACACAAACTTTTTTTTTTTTTTAATAGAATGCCAAGTTGGGAGGGACCTCAAGGATTATCTAGTCCAACCTTTTAAGGAAAACTTTAGAGATGTAAAACATGTGAAGAGATCTTTTATATATATATAGTTAAAATATAGAGAGTAAACTATATGTGTATAGTTTAAATGAGATAGCCCACCACCCTGTCAAACTGAGCCTTAAAACTGTCCAATGTTGGGGAATCCACCACTTCCCTTGGGAGATTATGCCAATGTCCAATTGTTCTCATGGTGAAAAATTTTCTTCCTGAGTCCAATCAGAATCTCTCCACGACTAACTTGTACTCATTCCCCCTTGTCTTCTTGACTCCTTATAAAATGGGAAGCTCCATCTTCGTGGTAGCCACCTTTTGTGTACTGGTACATGGTACATTTTTCCTTAAGTCTTCTCAAGGCTGAACAAACCCAGTTTTCTCAGCCTTTCTTCATATGTTAGGTCTTCCAGTCTTCTGATCATCTTTGTGGCCCTTCTCTAGACCCTCTCCAGCCTGCCCATACCCTTTTTTGTATAGTGGGGACCAAAACTAAATGCAGTACTCAAGGTGTCGTCTGACCAGTGCTGAGTAGAGAGGGATAATGACTTCTTCATGTCTGCTGGTGATGCTCTTGTCAATGCAACCCAGCATCCTGTTGGCTTTCTTTGCCTCTGCAGCACACTGTTGAGCTTGTTGTCTACCACGACCCCCAGGTCCCTTTCCACAGGGCTGCTATCTGGCCAGGTATAGCCCAGTCTGAGCTGCATTCCTGGGTTATGTATTCTCAGGTGCAAGACCCTACACTTGTCTCTGCTGAACTTCATAAGGTTCTGCTAGCCTACTCTTCCAGCCTGTCTAGGTCTTCCTGGGGGGTGGCTTTCCCTCTGGAGTGTCAACTTCCCCACTCGTTTTGTTGTCATCTGCAAACTTCATCAGGGTGCTCTTGATCCCAACATCCAAATCACTTATGAAGATGTTAAACAACATTGGGCTCAATATTGATGTCCGGGGAATCCCACTTGTAACAGGTTACCACTTTGAGAAAGAAATTTTGTCCATGCTGTAAACAATCTGGCATACTTTAAAGCCCAGTGACTATTCTGTAGCTTAATGTATTTTTACATTTTTTTTAATATAGGTTTTATTTCTTTCCAACAAACATGAACCATTTAGGTTTTTTCCCATCATGATTCTGAGATTCTTTCTCTTCATTTCAACGGCAAGTGTACAGGACCTCACACTCCCTCTTTTACAGGGCAGCACTGATCTCTTCATGTGGTTTTTGGAGGGAGGTATATGGATGTTGTAGCTTTGTCTAACCAGAGAAGCCAAGCCTTTGTGCTTGCAGTTCATTCCAGGACAACTTTTTCCAATGTCTTGGGGCTGTAGAGGCAGGCATTATACTTTTGTGGCAGTTGTTTGGGGGAAGGGAATAACATTGCTTTATCTGAGGTTAATAACAGAATAACAGATTTTGCTGTGTTGTTTTCATAAATTTTTAGCTTTATATGCCGGCACAATTCTGTTCATCTCACAAAGTGAAAACAAATGCCCTGAGGACTAACTGCAGATGTTTCTGTATAAGCTAAAGCGTAATTCTTTATGATATCATGCCAGCTCAAATACTTCCCCACCACCTAGGGACTGAGTTGATAGTCATGTCCAGTGTTTATCTGTTTTCTCAAAACCTTCACTACAGTAGTACCGTAATACTTCTGATGTGCAGGATACCATAGATATCTTCTCTCATGTAGGTTCAGAGTCCTGCACTGCCCAAGTATGTTGGTAGATACCCCAGGGTTTTCGTTACCTTCCTCAGTTGTCTGCATACCTCCTGCAAGTTGTCTATAAACTAAGATATCCTCTCCATTTGTTAATGGTATCCACAAAGTGGGAAGTGGGTGAAACTGGAGGAGAGAAGCTCCTGACAGTTTGTAATCCTGTAGCCTTGTAACAATTCAGATAATTGTAGTGACTCATGAAAAGATAACAAGCACCAGCTGTTTCACTTTGACTTTGAGAATCAGATGGAAAACCCCCTCTAGATGCCTAGGAGGGAGGAAAGAAAGGGGATCAGTTGATTCACTTGAAAAGCAGTCACAGTTTCTTCTCTGTCCAGCTGACCTTAGTGTCTTCAGAAACACATTTTCCTGATACAGAACTTAAAATGTTGGAGTTTTTTTTCAGCTTTAGCCCTTTACACTATTACAACTAAACCCAGTGGAAATATTTCTCTTCCTTTCATTATTTTTTATGTGAATATTTATATAGTTATCTAGCTGTTTCGTTTAATTACTCTCCCTTTAGTCCAAATAAATTTAGTTCTTGTCATCTTACTTTCAAAGTTGTATTTTTAAATAATAATGTTCAATATAGTTGAAAGCAGACAATGAAATGTGTCTGAGATTTCACAATACTATAGGCTTTTTGAGACAATATTTTGTCCATTTTACTAAGACCAGTAATCCAATATTATGAATTAGTCCCTTGTCAGAAGTTTATGAACATTTTAAATAGTAACAGCTTTTACAAATAATTTACTGTGTTACTGGCATGTAAAAGCCTATTGTCAGACTATGTAAATTCTCCATCCTGTTTTAATACTAATTACAATGAGAACTTGAATGTTTAATTTTTAAACACAGAATTAATTTTCTCTTTTGCTTGTTAGAACACTGTGAAATAGCTTGGAAATTTTTGTGCCATCTAACCTGGGACTTCATGGTGCCATGGTCATGGTGGAAAATGTTGCATGTTTCCCCACATCCTGCTCTGGCAATGTTAATGCTATTCACTCTTTAGAAGGTAGGACTGGGAAGAAGTCCAGGTTTATCTGTCTTTTCCTGGAGGAGAAGGTTTCAGATTCAGAGATTCTTAACTTCTAAAGCATTTGTTTAAAAAAAGTTTAATATACTGAATATATTTGCAAAGCCTCTTACTCTTCATTTTGTATAAAAAAATAGCATCCTGCAGTAAGCTTTTTAGTGGGCACTCTTTCTTGGAAAAGTAATGTAGATGTTAGCAAACATGTAATGAATAGAATTTGACAGAAATCAGCCCTTAGCTCAATAATACATCACAGCCTATTTGATTTGTTCACTACAATTTTTACACTCAATATGGCTGAGTCACTGCCTGGTAGTACATATAGATCTTCTGTTTAGCTCAGATTTGTGGATACTCTGTTGAAATGAAAACTGGAAATGATGAGGACAGGTTTATCACCGCTTCCTCTCTAAGAGCTTGACTACCACTGGTTAAAACTTCTGAGTGCACTGGAAGGCAGACTTACTGATATGACTGCACCAGGACTGAAAAATATTCTGAAGATGGATCTTTTTAATGGTTTGACCAATAATTTCAGCTTTGCAAACTCATACCTTTGGCTCCAAGCACTGGATATTTTAAAGCAAGCTTATAATGAGTGATGGAAATTTACCTTTTCCAGGTGACAACCTAGACACATTGCCAATAAACCTAGTTTAAATTTACTAAGCAAGCAAGCAATAAAATAAAGTCTACAGGGGTATATAAAATGAGGGTTGCTTGGATTTACTGCCAATAGATACATGATAAGTATGATTAAGAGGCACTTTATGCTGACTTTCTAATAACTCTCTGCTAAAATATGTATTTCAGACAGTTCTGTCAGCTTTATTGTTACTTTTTAATTTTGGTCTAAAGATTTTTATCAGATGCGATTGTTCCCTTTGGGGATTATAGAATGCATAAATTTCTCAAGATGAGAGAGTTTCTGTGATTCATTTTTCTTGGGCTCTGTTGGTTAAGATGAAACTCCTTACGAGTGTCTGTAGTGTTGTTTTTTACTCTGAATTCTTTTCTTAAATCTTCAGTTTGATTTAATATTACTTATAGCATAGAAAAAAGTTTCTGTATGAGTACAGGAGGTCTGTATATTGGTTTGAATAAAGGAAAACTTATTCCTTTTCACTGTTGGAAAGAAATTGGGTTTGAATTCCTATAATTTTGTTTATATTACAACTGAGTGATTCAGAATCTGATTGTGATGAAAGAAGCTGGGAACTGAAGACCTCCATGAAAACCTACTACCCTAAAACTAAACGTATATTGTTTTATCTTTATTTTCAAGATGAAAGCATTTGAAGATGTAGGTCTTTAAAATAAATTTTCAAATTATGTGCATCTTGGCCTTGACATAAATGTGTCTTGCTTGTCCAGCATAGGCAACTGCCGCCAAACGCCTGTCTGGCCTCTTGCTTCTGGTCCAAAAGGGCACTGGTATCTCATGACTCCAGTGCCACACTGGCCAACCCTGTGTAGATTTAACTATACACAGAAGAAGGCCTCTTATGTCTAGAAAGACTATAGAAAAAAAAGACTAGAACACTAAATTTTGCCATTGCTTGGAAACACGTGGATCAAAGCTGATACAGGTTTTAGTTTAATTTCTTGTAAAATGCTTTGGCTTTCCAGTAACAGACCACCGAAGCAACAAAAGTCTGTGGGATCAGTTCAGATCCCCAAGTGCAGGTGTCCATTCATTTACTAGATACCCTGCCTGGCCTCCAGCTGCTGCTCCAGAGGTGTATGAGTTTCTGTTAAATCCTGTGTCCTATATACCAACCTTGTTTGGGTGTACTGGTTACACTGGTGTCTCTGTGGGTCGAGGTGAGTCAATCTCCAGGGTCTTTAGACTACTGTTTGCCTTTGCTTCACAGATCGGTCACACCCCCAGCTCTCCGTTAGACATGATGAGGCCAAGATGACCTCATGCTGTCCTCATGTTTACCAGCTACTGCTCCAAAAGGACACCGGTCTCACAAAAGTCTTGTGTCGTATCTCCCAGCCCTACCTGGACATCTCCATAGATGTTACTCCGTAGTGTTTCAGAGGTATTAGACACTCTTTCATCTAGAAGTTGTGAAGGCAGAGGGCCCTGCTCTATCTCTTACCAAACAGCCACTCCTGTCCTATTGTCTTTTTGGAGAAGAGATTCATAGGGACAAACAGGTAGCAGCTCATTCCCTTCAGGAAGCTATCTAGTAACGGATGGGATTCATGTCACCTGATAGACCAAACTCTTCTTAGCTAGTCTATAGAGGGAGCCTGTAGATCACTAGCTTAGTGATACAAACACCTTGAAAGGGTTTTGTGCTGAGGAGGTGCCTGAGATAAGTGAGATGATGGTGCCTGCTTCTTCCTTGTGACTGAAGAGGAAACCTAGGTGACTGATTTGAACAGCAGCCTCAGAGTGTACGTCTACACGGTATGCTAAAGAAACCACAGTTAGACTGCCAGTGTGCACTAAGGCACAGCCAGGCGTTCTGTCTGGGTGGCCCAGGAACTCAAGTGTCCAGATTGCTTTCCCTGATGGTGCACTGTGCTGCAGCAAGCACCTGGGGACTGTCTGTGAGAAGGAGGTGGAATGGGCCGTGCTCGTGGCCACTTGGGAGAGGACTGTTATTGGGTATCATAGGTATGGCTTTAAGACATTGCCATCGAGGACCTGAAGGTAGCTATGCAGGTGTGCACAGGTCCAAATCCATGCAGGGGAAATCCACCATATTGCCCAGGCTGCAGCCCACTAAACCATCCCTACTTTGTTTCAGAACAACAGTTAATCAGCTTGATGACTATGTAAAGCCATTTTATGTGAAATACAATGTGGATTAATTGCTTAAATATTTACCCAGTTTTTCAAGGTGGGGGTTATGGCGCACGCCATGTTCCACATGCTGCTGCTACACTACAGTAATAATTATGCTCATTATCCTTAAGGTTAATTAGAGCTTTTCTAGAAGGGTTTTACTAAGCCTGCAATATAGACATAATTCCTTTACAGGGAACTGCTTGTACTGCTTGAGAAATCCCCAGGGGCAACTGAAGACACACATTTCCTCTCTACGTGGCAGCAGAAGTTCCCTGGGGAAAGTCTCATGGTTGCTGTCCCTGGGCTGTCTACCCAAGTGTACAAGATTGTTGCCTATGAGTCCATGACAAACTTCATGGTTGTACGATAGTCTAAAAGCTGACTACTTTTCTTGTTCTCTTTGTCATCTCCTCATCCTACTGTAGATATATATACACACACGCACAGACACACATATATATATATACACACGCACATACTGTAATGGGGAGCGTGGGAGGCTGTTCTCAGAGTTGTATTTTGGAAAGCTAAAACTAGGCTTTTGGTGTTAAAAATGGTGTACTGTGCCCAGAGTGGTTGTACAGCTTTGCCTCCTCTCCCCGTTTGCTTGGTAACCATGGCTACTGCACTTCTGTTAGTGGAGGCAGATTTCTCAGAGATTCCTTCTTGTAGAATTACTGATGTAATTCCTTTACAAATACCAGCAGAAAGCTTCTGCAGTGGAAGTTGAGTCTCTTCTACTGGCTTCAGCCTGTTTCCTGGTCTAACTGTTCAACCCATGAACAAAACCTGTCCCTGATTTGCTCCATGCTGAGCATGGAGCAAACTTGTCACATACCTGTCACCCATTTACTGGTTTTGGTTGATGAGAGCACCTGATACCACCTGTTGCTAATCTGAAGAAAATAACCAGTGGTCCGTCCTGCCTTCTGCTGACTATGTCAGTGCTCAGCAGGAAATCTTAAAAGATTGATTATCCTGAATTGTTTTCACCAGCTTACTGGAAGTGCAAGTGCTAAAAAAGTACATACCTTTTCATAAAAAGCATGCAAGGATTTCAAGTCTCCTGGAGAAGAGGCAAGCTAGCAGGGGAGAATAAATCATCCCAGGCACTGTGGTACTGATGATTTGTATTCTTGTAGCACCTATTCCTTAGTTCTGAACAGCCACGAAAGAAAAGGCATTCTCCTGCCCCAGGTGATGGCTAATCTTGGCATAATAGAAGGAAAATAGCAGGTGGCTGTAGATGCATGGGGGAATAAAGTCAGCCTGGGTACAGATGATGCCAGTCTTAGCTCAGCAAGTGTCTACCTTCAGTTGAATTTTTGAGGCTTTATGACTTTG
Organism: Megaceryle torquata; assembly: GCA_024611175.1. Lineage (NCBI taxonomy): Eukaryota > Metazoa > Chordata > Aves > Coraciiformes > Cerylidae > Megaceryle > Megaceryle torquata. The sequence goes on from JANIJG010022365.1 coordinate 45,630, forward strand.
GATCATTTCAATGGAGAGATACAACATAAACATGACTGTCATTGTGCTGTCATAAAAGAAAAGGAAGAACATTTTTTAACATTTCTAGTAAGGAAGGAAAGGAATTTTTTTGGTGGGTGGTTTTGTTTGGTTGGTTGTTGTAGGTTTTTTGTGATATTGATTTGCAAAGTGGTTTTTGTGTGAATAACTCACTTGCTGTAGTTGCCACAACCCAATGCACTGCCATGAAAGTGAAAACTAGGTGATGATGCTTTCTGTTTGGTTGGTTGGGTGGGGTTTTTTTGTTTTACAGCACGTAGCTGTCAAAAATGCTCTGTCTAGGTCAGAAGGGTCCTGCTTGAGACTGATGCCTTAGGGCAGGTGTCTACAGTCTTGCTACTTCTCTATATTCCTGTTTCAGTGCAAGTAGAGAGCCTTAGCTAAGTAGCCATCATGTATTTACTCGTCAGTGAGGCAAATTATTTTTAGGCTTCCTGAGACCTATTGGTTAGGTTGTCATTGACTATAGTAGACCTAGTTGGTTAGATTTCCCTCTGACTGTTGTGGAGCTTGGAGACACAGCACAGAAGTAAAGACTTAACATCTACATTTCTAGCCAGTCTCATTCTGTGCTGTTTCTGCAAACATGGCTGCAGACTGAGAGGTGTCCTGCTTGGCCAGCAGATGCTGCTTTTAGGGTGTAACTCTACCAGAAGCCCAGTGTCATATCTTGCTATACTGGGCATCTCTAATTCCCCTGGACATCTCAGATATTACCAGACACCTGAGCTTGGGCAACTGAATCACCATCACCACTGCCCACACACTGTCCTGCATTGAAGAATTCTACTCAGAACCTGTGAACATCATGTACATTTTCATTCAGGTGACCTCAAGCACTGGTTTAAGAGCAGCAGCTGAAAGCATGGCTTCATAACTAGCTGTTGCCTAATGTTGGAGGAATGCTTAGCCTAAATATATGCAGAATTATCACAATAGGGACAGGGAATTTGACATGGGAGTGGAAGAAAGTTGATTCAATTCATCTTCAAAAAGGGAAATGTGGATGAACCTGGGAACTATAGGCCAGTCAGTCTCACCTCTGTGCCTGGTAAGATCAGGGAACGGATCCTCCTGGAGGCACTACTGAGGCAGATGAATAACGATGAAGTGATTGGCTACAACCAACATGGCTTCACCAAG
>JANIJG010022368.1:0-23339 GCA_024611175.1 Megaceryle torquata
TTCCTTCCTTCCTTCCTTCCTTCCTTCCTTCCTTCCTTCCTTCCTTTTTATTTTTCTTCTACAACTACCTCTGCTTCCTGTGAATACTTTGCGTGCTTCTGAAGATGAAAAATTGTTGTTTCAAGGTTCACTAAGGAAGATACTGTTTAAAATGAAAAGCAATAAAAATATGAAGAAATCTCAAAAGCACTAGCATAACAGTCTATAAGCAGTACATTCATAATTGAAATATTAATCAGAAAAATCCACTGAGAAATCAGAGGGCATAAGAACACTTTTCTTTTTTCTTCCCTCATATTTTGACTCCATTTCACTACTTCCAGGAAATGCTTTTCTTACCCTTTCCTCTTTCTGTACCACAAAGAACAAAATATGTAGGCTGGACTGCAGCCCTGCAGCCCATGTTCTGCACCATCATCTTCCACTGTGGTCAAGTAAAGATTGATAGAAATGGCAGGGAGACCAATATATGTGTGGAGACACAGAGTCTCCGTTAAAACAGAATTAATCATGCATTGATTTTCTCCTCAGGTGAAGACAATTTGTTCAGTGTTGACCCACTCTAGATTTGAACAAGTGCTCTAGAAAAGATCCTGCCACGGTGAATGGACCAACACAGCATTCTTTTTAGAGATTTATTCCTTTTTCTTCTCATCCACCGAGGAAAGGATGAGTCAATACCAGGCACCTTTGCCAGCACCTGCTGAGGTGTGTATCCTACTCCATACACATGTGTGAAGAGACAGTTGACTTTCTAGCATCACTGATAGATTAAACTCAGAGGATTTTTCATGGCTGTGATGCAGGTCAGAAAGCAGATCTGGAAACAAACATTGTTTTTCTTCCTTCTACATCAGTGCTTTCCCCACTGCTTCTCCTAAGGGAAAGAATTAACCCTTTATAGGTCTGGCAATCCCATCTGACGTGCAACTTGTATGTCACATGCTATGTATGAATGCTAGCACTGACTATTATATTTTTTTTGTACACATATGTGTTCACATCCACACTCCCCGTCTCCACAGATGTACAAGTACACCTTACAAAATCAAGGCCTCAAAAATGAGCAAGTATCAGAAGTGAGGGTTTGTATGCAACCGTAATTTCATACAAAAATCACACAGATTAGTTGAAGTTGGCAGGGGAGCTCTGGCAGGGGGGGGTGGACTAGACGATCTTTAGAGGTACCTTCCAACCCCTAACATTCTGTGATTCTCTGATTCTGTGGAAGGTCAAAAGAACCTCTGAGGATCATTTAGTGCAGCCAATCTGCTCAGTGTGCAGACAGGTAGAGCAGGTTGCTCAGGGATGTGTCCATTTGGGGTTTGGATATCTCCAAGGATAGAGACAACAATCTCTTTGAGCAAAATTTTTCAATATTCAACCACTTTCACAGTAAAAAGTTTAATTCTTCTCTTCTTTCCAATTTCAGTGTTTTTCCTCCCATCACCATCTAGTTTCTTTGAAATACTCGAATTCTGTTGTTTTTACCAATTTATTCTGTACAAGGCTATTTAGTTGCTTCTGTTGTTTTGCCAGCTTTCACAACCAGTGTGCAGTTATTTCACCAGTCTCACTAATGACACCAGCAACATTGGTTGTCGTATATGCAGACTGTGGATTAATATTGCTATCAAAACATATTTCTTGTATCTATGAACTCTGTGTGTGTGTAAATAATTAAATAAGTTACCTTAATTCAGTAAAACTTAATTAAGAACTTGGGTGCTCATTGCCCAGAGCAAGTTAGCATGAAATTCTATTTGTGCTCATCTGGTTAGGGCTGGCACAATGTACGACAGTGCGTGAAATACCCCATTCTACTAAAGCCTACTGGTGCATACCGTTGTTTCTATTACGGTTATTCTTTGTGTCCCAAGAGTATCTGAAGAATCCAGTGCCCTCCTGTAAGGGTATGTATGTTCAGCACTTTACTACAACATGAAAGAATCAAAGTGTTGGTGTTCTTGCTCCATATGTGATGAATGCTTGAAAACTTTTACATACTCTGCCAATACTTTTGGGACATACCTTTCTTCTGAGTGCACACAACTAACAGATGTCCAGGCACTGATGTGTCCCTTACATCTGAAAAGTTTTCTCTGGCTTTATCTCAGCTTCATGGTTGCATTCAAAATGTTATTGTTGAGGTTTTATTCCTACTCTGTGACTCTGAATATGTCACCTCCTTCCCTCCCTCCACAGGAAGGCAGGCCTGGGAAGAATCTCTTCAGTCTCTAGACCCACAGACCTCCTACAGTAGGACAAAACGTCATCTATCTATTCTGGAAATGGACCAAGTTCCTTTTTGAAACAAGTTAGTTCTTTTCATACAATCCACATGCATCCCCACGTTGTCTATATCCTTGCAGATTTTACAGTGCATATTCTCAATCTTTCTTGCATCATTAGAATAGTTTTATACTGCATCAATTTAATCACTCTACTAAAATCCAGAAGCGGGAAACACAGGTTTTTTTCTTTTATCAGGAAAGTAGCCAGCAGTGTCTGGTTTGCTGTAGGTGTTCATAATAACACTTGGCAACTATACTTTTCACTGACATTCTTGTCTAATTATTCTTTCCTTTGAATGTTAGAGTGTGATTAATCAGGTAAAGAGTTATTCTTCCATTAGCACTTAAATATTCCATTCATCAAAACACATAAGTATAAGCCCATGTAATATGTTGAAAACTGCCAGAAATAGAAGAAAACATGCTTAGGTAAAGTGATAAGAGAAATGACATAACTTGAAACTTTTTAGTTCTTTTCCTAACCACCTCCTGCTAGTCATACAGAGTGACCAATTGCAGTTATTTCCCATTTCTTAACAGATGATTAATTACATTTTAGCCTGCCTGTGAAGCAATTATATTATTATAGACTCCCCTGGTAAAACACAGTCATGCTCTTTAACTATTAAATGCAGCCTGAGGCTACAATTTCTAGCTGTGTTGGTGTGGTAGGCTTAAAATGTTATTGAAAAATAAGGTCACAGAGTAAATAAAACACTAGTTGTGGAAGACAACATAACACCTTTCATTCTTTCCATTCTTATAGCTCTGTTCCAGCAATTCCATGGCATGACAAATTATTTTAATAGGTTTCTCAAATAAAGATTTAGACATCACCCTTTTAACTTGCATAATTTGAAATTACTCTCTTTATGAAACTTTCTAGACCTGGTAGGGCAAAGAGCCCCATCAAGCATTACTGGACCCATCTGGGAGGTGCTGCAGTTAGTCATTCACAAAATGTATTAAGAACAAAAACACGACAGCTCTAATTATTATAAATGGGTCATTAAATCCCTTCCAATTGCAATGTGAAATACAATCTCTGAATAGCAAGCATCTCCCGGAAAAAAAAAATCTCTTCTCTGAAGTTAAAGAAAAAAGGCCTGTTCTGATCTAAATGTGATAGAAGGTGAAATGCATTTTCCTAATGAATGCTAGCAGTATTAAGACATTAATAGCTATTAATGGGGGGAGGTCTTGGATGAGAGAAGCAACATTTATAGAAAAGGTAGTCTGCAAAAAAAGAAAAACAGCCTTGGATTGTCATGTTTCAGACCTAGATTTTACAGCATTAAAGCTCTTGTGGGCAAGGTGACCTTAGAGAAATTTCCAGTTACTTTCTGAAAGTCACTTCTTGGAGAGAAGGATTCCTCTTATATATTGACAAGGGAGCTGGTGGAAGTCCCTTTCCTGAGTACACTTGAGAAGACATGACATTGTGTGTACTTTCAAAACAACAGAGGAAAAATAGTGCAAGAGGAAAACAGCCCAAAGGGAAGAACTGCAGATATAACAAGCAGCAAAGTTCCTAGTTATAGTGCTAATTTATATTGAAGAATTGTAGAAAATATGCTGCATTGTTGATATCTAGTTCTTTTCCACAAGAGAGCTACTGGGTAACAACACAATCCTAACCATACCTCCAGCTTGCTTTCTACCACATTCATCACTCTTCAGTCACCTCTTCCTTTGAAAATTATTTAGAACTTGAAAATTCTATGAGATTAGACTATGCTTCTCATATGTTTTTCTTCTTTATTGCTGCTCTTCAGATACTTAATTCAAGAAGAAACACATGTTGTGAAGAAATAGGACAACTGTGAGTGTGAATCATGAAGTCTTCACTTCTTACTATCAGAGAGCTTATAAATAAGGTAGAAAATTCAGTCATTCAAATGACTAATGGGTACAGTACACAGGAGATTAACAAAATTGTGAGGACTGGAAAAAACAGTGGGTTTTATTGACATTTTCTGCCTGGTTTCTCAAGAAAACAAGGCTGAAGACATTATGCTGTGTGGCTGAGTATGAATCTCAACTGCCTGTCTGTCCAGAAAGTCTTTGAATGAGATATACCCTACCAGTCACTCTGACTTAGCCTCACTCTTACTAAAAGCTAGAAAATCCACTCCCCCTTTATTGTTCACATGATCATGGACATAGTTGAGAAGTGATGAAGTTACAGTGCCATCACATTGTTGTGAGTGAGGTCATCTTTCAGATGCACTGAAACACCCTATTTAAGTGGAGAATGCTGTTCTTCAGCTAAATCTAAATTTACTCATGAGTGTCTTTGAGCTATCAGCTTATACCTCAGTGTCCATGAAGGACATCAGAAAAAGTCAGGCTGGCAATTACTTCCAAGTGAATAATTTATTTAACAAATTTATATACTTCTCTTTCATGAATTGTGCTCTGTGCATACAGGAGAGCACCATTTTCTTTAATTCATTATGTTAAAAATTCTGCTGAATATGTTCTGCAGATAGTTTCTGATGTGAAAAATGAGGACATTCTTTCAACAGTCCAGTAATCACAGCAACCACGCTTATCTCAGGATCACCAGGTAACATTCCCCCTCTCTTTGTTTTATCCTTTGCTTGTTTTATTCCAAGCCTGCAAAAGCAGAGATGTTCTCTTGTTTTATCTTCTTGCAAAGTTTAACACAGTGGAGCCAAGCACTCTACGTCTCACTGTAATATGAATAATAATTCAGGCTATGATCTCTGTTGTCAACACACATCAATCTCAGCTATTATACAGCTGCTCTAAGACAGGCAGCAAAGCACCTCACAATACCCTAATAACAGTTCCATTAGACACAGGAATTCTAAAATCCCCACTTGTCACTGTGGAAGAAAAAGCCACATACAGAGTGATTACTCTGGGCATCTGTTCCAGTGTTTAACCAGAGCAGCATGCTTCCAACCAGCTAAATACTTAGGCAATAACCAAGTCAGTGTAGGTCAACGGAGAGGATTAAACACCTCAGAAGGGCAGTTCAGAGTCAGGTATGGCACTCATGTCTCTCCAGTGGTGCTTTGGGAAGGCTGCATGCTGTCAGATGGGATAATGTTCCCAACTGGGAGTACAGATGCTGTGGGATTAGTTTATGATTGTTAATTCCTCAGGAAAAATACTCTCTTCTTTCATTCATGCTCCAGTCCACAGGGTTAAGATGGGTGAGGTGGGGGAACAAATAAACGAAAAAACTGTCACAGGAAGCCTTGTAGTAAACCAGAAGGTGGAAATCCTGTAGGAAGCTCCACTTTCCTGCATGCTTTACATTTCACTGCTGTACATTTCCCTATGTCTAGCAGGCATGATGGGTCAGGGATAGTACTTGCAATTGGGCTAGATGATCATTGTAGATCCCTTGCAATTGACATAATCTATTCTATTCTAGTGTGTGAAGGCTCACAAATTATAGGCAGGGAGGAAAGGTATTTCTGGAAGTAAACTCTTCAGTTTTGACTGGCAGTGCTGGGTTAATGGTTGGACTAGATGATCTCCGGAGGTCCCTTCCACCCCCTATCATTCTATGATTCTATGATCTTAAAGGTCTCTTCCAACCAAACTGATTCTTGATTCTATGATTCTATAAGTTGTTGGTTAGAAATATAGAACAGGACTCCACAGGAACATCCTCTGAAACATTCCCATTGTCAACCTCAGAACTGACTAGGAGCAAAATCCCAATGCCTGACTCAAAGAAGCTTTGGGAAGAAAGGTTAAAGATTTATTAGGATCTGTGAGAAGTACTGGATAGGATGTGCAAGACCAACACAAAACCAGAATTAACCTGCAGGCACCATGGGGAAGCCCTCAACTAGAGAAGAGACAAAGCAAGAGACACAATAAAAATGCAGCTGGAGATCATGAACTTTCACTGTGAAGAGCAGTTGAACACACAAACCCTCATTTTCCTTAACAAAATATAGCACAGAACTGAATAAAATTTAGGTAGTAAGCAACAAATGTTGGACAGAAAATACAGACATGTTTAAGGACCAGGCAGAAAAACTGACACTCAGGCCCAGGCTAAATATGTTTGTGATTCTTTGCATATACTAGAAACGTAGAAAATATCTTCAGAGAACTATAATGTGTCTTTTAAATGTCAATGTTCTGTTAAAAGAAACCAGGGATGCTATCCATGTAGCAATGTGACAATGTGCTTATTCACTAGAAGGTCTGCCAAAACAAACACAAGAGGGGAATCATCACTGGGGAAGTGAATTCTTTATTTTTTTCCCCAGTAAATGCATTGAACTCAAGTCCCACAAGTAGCAGTACTAATCCTTCTGAAGTTCCAGTAGTGCCTCTGGAAAGATGTAAGAAGCTGCTAATGAAGCACTCTCCTTGGTCTTCTCACTGCATAAAGACAAGGATTCATATTATATGTCTAAGGCCTGACTGTTTTCTCCAGATATTCCCAAACCAGGTCCTGTCTCCAACACTCACAAACAGTACAGTGGTAAATAAAAATTATTTATTGCTAGTCAGAACATCCGTAATTCTTTTTTTTCACCAGAATGTACCAGATGAAGGCTACAAAAAGTACAATTCAGAGGTTTTGTTATTTATTTTTTAGCATGTATTAAAGCTCTCTTTCCTCTTTTCCTGCAGAAAGAGTCATTTTACTAGTTGGTCCTGGCAGCTCCAGTCAGAACCACCTACATGACTGTTTTATCCCACAAAATTTCATGAGCCATCAACAAAGTACTACTCCTCACTTTGTATTGGCATAGTGACAGTGCTAATTGCAGCCAGGCAGCCCAAACGTTCTGCCACCACGGCGTGAAGAGCGCTCAGAGGTTTGAGGACTGACTCAGAGAAGGGAGGACAGAGGTACTTCTATCTTCCCTGGAGGAGGATTATTGTTGCAATCAGTTCCAGCCCATAAGGACATCTTCCTTGCCCTTCATGCAAGTCAGTGGCCCTGACAAAAGCTGTATGCACAGCTAGTAGCTGTGCATGAAGTGCATCAGAGAGCCTAAAGACATAGTTGTTGCTATGCAAGTCCAAAGAGAACATCGTAGTTATCCTCTGCTTGATGAAAAGCAAGTTTGGGAGCAATCTTAGGAAACCTCAGCCCTCCTTCTTCCAAGCTTCCCATACATTCTTCTGACCTTGTCTCAGTGCCCAAACTCCTCTCAAGTTCTGCACACAGCTTTGGGGGCCCACCTAAGGACAGACAGATTGCATGGCTATAAAACTCAGCTCAAATTGAACCACAGGGTTTTGTTTCTGTCTGATGGAGAGCGTAGCAAAATAAAATACAAAAGCTCTACCTCCAGCTAACATGGTACCAGAGGCAAAAACTACATGAGATGTCCTCATCCTTTTGCATGTAATTAATATTCAAGCCACATGTCTTTAAGTCACTAGGTTAAGGTGCTTAACACTTGAGTACACATCACTGAAAAAGCAGGTTGGTACTTTAGTACTAAATCATCCTTATTTTTAGTCTTAACACAGCTACAGTATCCCCAGAAACCTGACCACCCTGCTGTGATTAAATATCATACTTGTACAGTGAACTGCTGCCTGGATTTTAGAGCAGGTACATTTACTTTACATCTCTGATCAGCATAGTAAACCCTTATTTTCAGTCTAGGCTATTAAAACAGAAGAGACATTCTTTTCCTTTTTCTTATTTAACCATGCAAAGGAATTGTTAATGGTGATTTACATTTTTATTGGAACTAGTGGAAAGACATATATAAAGTTAATTGGGAGTTTTCATGCCTGTCACATCATTGAAACTTGCTGGGACAATGAGGAAAAATCATTCTGAAGTGTTAAAATACTGTGAGAGGGTAAAGAGGAGTCTTTTAAAGATTTAAGATCTGAAATAGCCAGACAAAACAGACAGGTGATGAGCACTGGAAGGGGAACAGGGGATTGGAAAAGTTTGCTCACAGCACTGCCTTAAGTATTTTCATTTCTGAATATCTATATAAATATTTTAAGTATTGGGTTACTTAAAATTTGTATTAAAGTAATTAATATAATTACTTTAGGACATAGAATTACTGTATAGGACAAAGGCTCTTTGCAAATATGCAGCAGGATATGGGCTGGTCAGAAAGAACATAGTCCAAGTAGGTAAGACAGAACATTTTGACAGGCAGTATTGTCAGATACATTTTGTAAGTGGAGGGAATGAAGCAGAGGAAGACTGGATGGGGCCGTCCTTGCTCTTACCCCACAGTCATTTTACCAAACCTGAATTTTACCAAAGACAAAATGCAACGAATGAAGAGGATGCACACAGACAGCTCCCACAGCTCCAAAGACTTGGCAATAATCCATTATGCAGTGCTAAGTCTGACCATCTCTTCCAAAAAAATGAAGAGGTCCAACCCAAAGGGCTGGATGTCCTCAGCCTCTGCACTGAGTCTGGCCCCATCCACTCTCCACTTTGGCAGAAATCCTACAAAATGGCATGCTGTGAGAAAAACCTCCGAAATTCATGGCTATCACATCAGAGACTGTCTATGCAAAAACCAGGACCGGTGTGCTTTCTGCTACCAATGGACTGAAAACTGAGCACACAGCTGGTGAGTATTATTGCAGTATATTGCAGTCAAAAGCTTTTCCTTTTCTCTTCCATCTAATCCTCTTGTTTGTGTCAGCTGCCTTTTATGTCTCATCCAATGAGGTAAAAAAAGGCATCTCAGAGCAGGCACAATGATTTATTTTGTATTTGTACAATTGTCATGACTGCAGATGAGATGCCTGAATACTAGCTCTCTTTATATATCAGTTATTGATGGTGGTTCCTCTAGGCACTTTCCAACCACAAGTATTCTTGATCAGCGGTGCTCCTGGGTGGCCAAGAAAGGCAACAGCATCCGGGATTGTATCAGCACTAGTGTGGCCAGCAGGACCAGGGAAGCGACTGTCCCCCTGTACTTGTCTGCACCTCAAATACTGGGTTCAGTTTTAGGCCACTCACTACAAGAAAGACATTGAGGTGCTGGAGCATGTCCAGAGAAGGGAAATGAAGCTGGTGAGGGGTCTAGAGAACAAGTCTTATGAGGAATGGCTGGGGCAACCGAGGCAGTTTAGCCTGAAGAAAAGGAAGCTCAGGGGACACCTTGTCACTTTCTGCACAAACTTGAAAGGAGGATAGTAGAGAGGTGGATTTTGGTGTCTGCTCTATCCTAACAAGCAACAGGACAAGAGGAAATGGCCTCAAGTTGCACCAGGGGAGGTTTAGGTTGGACATTAGGAAAAACTTCTCCAAAAGGGTTGTCAAACCCTGGAACAGACTGCCCAGGGAATCACCATGCCTGGAAGTATTTAAAAGACATGTAGATGTGGTGCTGAGGGACATGGTTTAGTGGTAGACTTGGCAATACTGGGTTTATAGTTGAACTTTAAGATCTTATAGGTCTTTTACAACATAAATAATTCTATGTTTCTATCTATATAGTAATGCACAGTGAGCAAAGTTTTAGGACAGGAAAAAGGACTTCAAACACCAGTTCTCCTTTTTTTCTAGTTGCACTACCCAATATGTCCTTTGCTCTGAAACATTTAAAATACAAGGCAACTCCCATGATGGATGGAGAGTGACATGTGTGAAGGTTGTCATCTCCTTTTATTGTAGATGCTCATGTCAAATGTATAACCCAGAATGTTAGGAGGAGTTGGGAGGCCAAAGTCAATCAAAAAAAAGTAGTAAAACCCTCTGATTTTTCAGTTGCAAGATAGCAATCACAGTAAAATACTGGCCCAGTCATACTTGCTTGGCAGACTCTTTTCCCCTAGTGTGTCTGCATTACAAGCAAATGGTTGGTAATGATTTGTGTGTATGCAACACTTCTAAGTAATTAAAACAAACCTCTGTCTGCTGCAGAATGCAAATGTGCCAACAAACTAACCCAACCAAGCCAACTTTATCTAGGCTCAGTAACTTCACTGCAGTGAATATTCCCTTGGAATGGCCAATTGCAAGGCAACAGCTCTAGGAGCCAGCTGGACATCCATCCACTTCTTTAAAGTCAAGTAACTCTCCTGATGAGAGAGCACTGTGTGTTGCCTACTGTAGCTTGAATGCCTGAGTGCTTGAAATGTGGCATACTAAGGAGTTTTATCCTAATTTTAGACACAATTTTTTGCCTACAGGGAAAATGGAAATAGTAGAATGAGTTGATATGGCAGCAGAACTTCATGTGCTTCTATTCAACCTCTTATCTCTGAAATGACAAAATCCCCAAATTTTCTCTACCAAAAGAAACAGTGACAAGACATCACTTGCAATGATCAGAATATAAAGTTTGTGATTTTTCACCTTCTTGGTCATAAAAGCCACTTCTACCACAAGGGATTGTATCACCTCAGCTGGGACTACATAAAGTTGTGACAAGGTGAGGGTAATCATGGAAGGCAATGGCAGATATTTTCTTTGTTGGCTTCAGCCACCTGACACAAGAGGCAAACTACTGCTATTTGCATCTGCCTTGGGAGAAGGTAACAGCTGATATTGGCTTTTCAGACATTGCACAGATATATCAGTAGCTCTTCCATTTGAGTAGTTTGGATAAGGTCAGTGTGGGAGATAGGAAGACGTAATATTTCCCAGGTGAAGAATATGACCCCTAGAAGAAGTGAAAGGACAAAGGATGTGCATGTGCATGTTCTTATGTGATATGTGTGTTTTTGGAGTAACTTTGAACTGGTTTTTTTTGGTCACAGCTAAGAAAAGAACTCTTACAGACAAACAACTCCCTGCAGAAATTAAATAGAAAGCTTTCATCTGCATGACATGGCAGGAACAATACAATGTTTAATGATCTTTGCTAAGAATCACTGTTTCTTACATAAGAAAGAAGCATTTTCCTTTTCACTGATACTTGCTATTGATCTTGCCCCTTTTCTTTTTGTCCAATTTGGCATGCATTTGAAATTGTTCATTCATGTGTCTCACAAGCTTTGATGTCTGTAAGGTTTTTAGGAAATTGTAAATTGCTGTTGTAAGTGCATTTTCTGTATTATGGTAATTGCCTATAATATGCCAAAGGACAATATTAAAGGAAAATATCCTGTGCACAGTTGCAAAATTTTGCAGAACTCAGCACTCAGATTAGCATAAGAAAAAAAATTTGTTTTTATAGTAAATGTGATAGACCATATTTAGTTTGTGTTAAAAAAAAAATTTTAAAAAATATGTGTATATTTTTCCTAAGAAATGAAAAATTATTCCAACACACATCTCTATCAGGCATTCTCTGATGAACACAGTCATTGTCAACGCACTTCTATTGCCAAGGAAATCACTTGCAAAAGTAATTTAAATGCCAAATAGTTATCAAGGTGATTATAAAACTACAGGAATTAAGCTAAATCATTGTCCTTATTTTCCTCTCTGCGGTAGAATTTCTCATATCTCCCTCTATAGCTCCCCATTTATTCAAACATTTTCCCTTAAATACAGAAAGATTTATTTCACCTAACTAGTCTTGGCTATCTAAGGTTGTCTTTTAAACTCACGTTCTTTTTAGCAGAAGGGGACTTGGAAAAAGACAACTTACTTCAGAAGATAATTCATCCCCTGGTTTTATATGCGTCTGAATATACTTCTGCTTCCAGGTGAAGTCTTCATCCCCAAGAGGTATTTGAGTAGTGTAGATGTAGTGCTGAGGGATATGGTTTAGTTGAAGACTTGTCAGTGTTAGGTTAATGATTGGACTCGATGATCTTAAAGGTCTTTTCCAATCTAGGCAATTCTGTGATTCTCTTTTGGTGGGATGAATTGCCCTTCGAAACTGCCGATGCTTCTGCGTTGTCTACACTGTGAACACAGAAGACTCTCTTAAACCATATATCTACATCCCAAATGGTTAAGTGAGTTCTAATCTGTGGCTTTCTATCTATTCAGGTCCAAATACTATATGCTGCTTGGCTTATGCCCTCATGTCTCCATGAGTTATCTATCCACTTAGGAACTGATCTCCTGGGTAATCGGTTCCAGTTCTCAATTATCACAGGAAGTCATGTCGTATCACCCTGGTCATGCATTTATCAAACTCCCTCTTAAAAGTAGTTATGCGATCTGTACCCGCTACTCCAAGTGAACAGCTGAGCTGCATTAATCTCCTTCCTCTAAGGCTTCTTCTAATTCCCTGCCTAACCATATTTATGATCAGTTTATACCCCATTTGTCCTTTAGCTTCCTATCTCTTCCTGGAATTTACTTGCTTGTAGATATTTATATGCAATAATTATATTCTCTGCTGGCTTTCATTTTGCGAGACTGAAGAAAGCTAGCTTTTAATTTAATTTTTTTTTAAGGTAGTTTCTCTGTTCTTCCATTCTAGTAACCATTTTCTCATTTTAATACCTCTCTTGAATAATGCTGATGAGAGATGTGCATTGTATTCCAAGTCTGTTACAATAGCATTAAGATTTCCCTCTTTATATGGAGAAATCCCACCTAAAACATGCCAATGTGCTCTCACCTGATAACCTCACTCTGGTGGGTCACAGCCATTGTGAACCAGCTACTATGTCTGTATCATTCCTCATTTTTTTTCTTCATGTTTCATAGCTCTGAACCTATGAGATATTTTCGTCTCTTTACAGACCTTCAAAATTTCTAAACCTACCTCCAAATTTCATCCTACAGTAGGTTTTTGGTGTGTTTTTTGTTTGTTTGGTTGGTTGGTTGGTTTTTGGTTTTTTCTTCATGGATAGAAATTCCCATTGTATGTTAATCCAATACTCTTCTGCCTTGAAAACCAATACCAAATTTTTTGTCATCACTTACTTCTGCTGACAGGGTCTAATTTTTGTGTCGATATGTGTGCTGAAAACAATAGATGATGTAAACTGCAAGAATTAGCTTTGAATATCTACATATATAAACTTATATAATCTTATGATTCCCTTTTATTTATAAACAGTTCTCAAATTCCATTGCACTAATTTCCTACACCTTTGGGTTCCTTTCCAAATCTTTATCACTTCCTTCTTCATATTTTTTCTGTGGTTTTCATATTTACAGAATTATCACATATTGTACCAAGTGCTGAAGAAGTCCATGTCTGGAAAGAATGTGGCCTTTCAGAGGACCAAACCATGTTTACTTTATAAATAAATTCATATAAATGTTTTTGCAATATTCTAAGTTAATTATATACTGGATTTTTAGGATGTGAACTTCAGTGTGGAGCCTATAGCCACTTAGGAAAGGTATCTGGATTTTTAAAATGACATACTAGATGAGAGGGTTCATATATACAACATACAAACTCTGATCTCTCCTGTGCATGACACATCTCAGTGCATTTAGTCAAGAATATTTTCTCGAAATGTTGCTGTGCTCTGGTGACTAGAACAAGACAGAACAAACACATTTTTCACTAGTTACCTAAAAGCAATTAGATATATATCTTTTGGAGGCAAATAATAGTGGTCTGCTAACCTAGATCATGTACTTGCCCTCATGCTTCTCTTAGCTTCACTAATTGACCTTGTGAACAATAAAGAAACTACCTTCACTTTATTTATTCATCATCCTACTATTGCGTCCTTTTATCATCTAATAGTTGTCTCTGAATTCCACTCATTTATAATATGTCTTGACCAATTTAAACCTCATAATTCTCTTATTAATTTTAAAGTAAAAGAATTGAGACAATCCAGTCAGGTCTTTTCTATAAAAGGACTGTCTGACTTCCTTTGCATTTTGGACAAATCTCCCTATGTTCTTCCCTTCCAAAATAAGCTATAGAGGGAATATAGTCTTGTTGACAACTTTATGCTCACACTAATCTCTCCCATTTGGCCTACAGAAAATATCTTAGACTCGTGGGATAAATTGTGTTGAAAGAGACCTCTGGAGGTCCCTAACCCAACCTCCTGCTCAAAGGCCAGGTTGCTGAGTGACATATCCAGTTAAGTTTTGAATGTCTCCAAGGATCTTTTAGCTATCATGGCCATGGATCTGTGGGATACCCTATTCACTGGATCTCAAACAATAGCATTGCCATTAGCTAAAGAAAAAACCAAACCAAAACAAGCCCACATATCTGTAGCAATTTAAAAAATGCTAAGACAGAGAATGCTCTGTCTAACTGTCTACTGGAATATGACAAATATATATATATGTACATATCACACATCATGTATATGTGTATATAAAAATTTAAGAAAGAGACACAATTCAGTGCTAAACATGAAGAAGATAAAAACAAGTCAGTGTTATTCTGCATCTGAAATGTATTTTGCAGGCAACTGAGTTAAAGCAGATCCACTACAGAAACCACTTCCTAAATGTGCATGCACCAGAACCATGAATCTCTCTCCCTTGTGCTGCATTAAGTACAGGCTTTTTTATGATCTATCATTTTTTAAGTCTTCGTTTTACCTTTCATTAGACATTACAAAATGTGTTTCATCAGAAAGCATTGTTTTTTATGGCAACATTTCAAGCTCAGTAACTGAGGATACTTTATTCTGCATCTGAATATGTCTCCGTTTTTCTTTTATGAACTATTTTTATAGTGCAAGGACATAAACAAATAAGAAAGTGAGTGGAAGAAGATGCTTAAGGTGCTTTCATAGGAACAAGCTTAATTAATATCCAGCTTTCAAGAGGAGCAATTTAGAATCTATATAACTGTTTTATTTGCAGACATTAAGAAGAAGATATAGGACAATTAGTAAGACCTTGGTTCTGGAAAGCTAGTTTGAAGTCTATTGCATCTGTTTGAAATTGAGCCTTCCATCAAATACTTCTTCCATGCAGCTGTTCAAGGGAAAGTTCATCAAAGTTTTAGCAGGAAGAGAAACGTGACTATACAACTCAAGTCAGAAAACGAGTGGTTCACTAAAGAGTTTTAGCTGACCCTTTGAAGTTATTAAACCATAGTATTTCTGAGTGTTGATCTTGAGATTGAGTCTTAACTTTGCATCAGACAGTCATAATATTACCCAGTTTTGCAACATTAGCAACAATGAAAAAAACCAACAAAACCCAACCCCAAACCCAGCTACAAAATCTGTAAGCTTAGCTTAAAGCTGATAGTTCCATGTTCCCCTGCTGTGTCTGGAGGTACTTTAAGAGTGTGTCTTGCCTTTGTTGTGTGTGCACACAGAGTTAAGAGGACAAGGTCTACAGTTTCTACCATCATTATAATGTTGACTGAAACTGAGATGAGTCCCACTGCGTCTAACAAAACCCGCTGTGGCTTTCTCCTGCACATACCAACCTGACTTAACAGCCCTACAGACAACATCTATCTCCTGTATAATTTCTAGTCCAAAGAAATTAGTTTGAAAAGGAGATATCTTTTTTCTTTGTTTTGCAGACTTTCCCTGCTTCGATCATCTGTTTTAACTGTAACGGGCTCCTCTCTCTTAAGGGGCGGGGGAGGGGTGTTCTTTGAGTAACTTTAAGTCCCATTTGTTTCATTGTGCTATGGTGAAGAGGACTCATTAGTACTCGAAAGAGCATCTTTGACTGTGTTGTGATCCTTGACTTTTCTCTCCAAGCACCATTCATCATCAAGAACAGTCATTCCACTGAATTAATAGTTTCTGTTATATGTAAGCTACTTCTACTTGGCATCAGACTATCTAATTTTTTTTTTTTTTCAGTAACTAAAAATTCAATGGATCAAATGAAAACACAAAGACATTTCAATTATTTGAAAAGGATAGCCAAAGTTGCCTATAAAATCTGTGCTGTACCAATCAAATCATGAGGCACAATGACTTCAAAGATATGACCGCATTAGCTTATATAGGTAGAAAATATTTTCAGGCTTAATTACTGATACTTTTTAATGAACTTGGCATTAAATTCAATTTTAACAATAAATAACTGCACAGTCATTAATCCTAGAACTTAAGCCAAATGTAGTCTTCCATACTGAGGACATCTGTGATTGTCTCCTTTGGAATTTGTTCTCTGTGCATCTTATATAAGTATAGCAGAAATCTTCCAACTCTGATTCTTTTGTTTTATTTACATCACATGAGAAAGCAGGCTTGGAAACCTGTCAGATAAAGTTTAGAGGGATCAGAGAACGGGGAAAATAAATTTTAAAAATAGTTGTGATTAACTTGTTTCACTGAAACAACAACAAAAACCAAAAACCAAACCAAACCAAAACACAACAAAAAACCCAAACCAAAACAAAAAAAAACACCCACCAAAAAACCCAAACCCTAAAACCAACCAATGAAAACAAACAAACAAAACAAAACAAAAACAACAACAAATCAAACACAAACAAACAAAACCAAACAAAAAACCCAACCAACCAACCAAAAAAAAAAAAACCAGAAAAAAGAACAATCACTGAAGTCTTAATTTTTACACGCATAGAAGAGAAGACAGAAACATGCAGAATGTAGCCAGAGGAAAATAAGCACCTAACAACGATTTGGTTATTTTGGATACTGAGGTTTGCTTAGAGCAATAGAAGTCTCCATTCTCTGCTCCTTGCAGTTAAAAAGAACCCTTTCCAAAAATCCTGCTTTTTCCAAAACCTTACATGGCAGTAAATCCAATTTTAACAGTAACTAACTGCCTCTTTCACTTCCAAGGAACACTCTCCAGCTCATGGCTCCCTTGAACACAACCCAGATCCTCAGTTCTTTATGTCAGTACATACTGAACTATTTGGCTATTTTAGTTCTGAAAAAGTTCTGATTTCATGCTAGCTCACCTTGCCCTCATCACGCTTGGCTTAATAGTGAAGCAAAGGAATATTTTTAGGTATGGAGGAAATGAATAATGAAAGAATATGCAAGATTTCCACGCTATTCCTTCCTGAGTTAATGCATAAATGCTTCTTAGAAGCCTGCATAGATCAACGTTTCCCACTTACACTTCTGCTTTTATATCTTCTATTTACTAGACTATATATAGTTATTGCCACTGAAAAAAAGTGCAAGGCATCTAACTTCAAACAGTACCCTTAAATGGTGCTGACAGTGTACTTTACTTGCAAAAACCACAAAGCAGAACAAATAAAAAGAGCTGTTGTAAGACTAGCTAAAGATGTTCAGGTACTTGCCCTTATCATTTTGCAGCTGGAGATAAGCCTGAAAGAACATTAAAGTTTCACAGTTGAGATGGGATGTGAAGTTGATCATGTCAAAAGGTTAAAAACTTTTTTTTGGTGTGTTTATACTTCTGGAGAGCTGATTGTGAGGTGTATAAATCATTCATATTCTATTAAAATAGAACTCTGATTCACTTTCTGAGAATTTCAACAGATTACCATACCAAAGTATGCTTTCTGTCCAGCTTTCACTCTTAAGCTATTTGTCTTCTTTATTTCACCCTCTTCAATATGATCTCCACATCATTTCTGAAAGCTCAGCACTTTGCAATTCTCATTTTCTAGCACTATCATTTCTTTTTTCTTTTCAAGTAACTGTCAAAATATACTTCTTTACTTCTGAAAGCCTTTTTTTTTGTGATAAAAATTCTACACAAACTGGTTTTGGTAAGAGAGTGCAAAAGTATTGCGATAATCAGATTCTTTTAATAATTGAATAATTTAAAAATTCTTCAGACAAACATGTTTGATGTTCCAGATTATTGCCACTGTGAAATTATTATGTCAAAACCATTCATGGGATTTATCAATGAAAATTAACAAAACTAGATTACACCATGGCAAGCCTTTAAAAAAATTGATTATTTTTTTGAGTATTAAAATAAACATACATTTTTAGACTGAGTTAGACTGGGAATTAATAACATTAAGAAGGTACCATTTTGAAGAAATTTAGAGCATGATGTTGGAAAGGCAGGAACATGTTTCCAGTTCTGGTATTCTGGGAAACAGTTCTTGGGGAAATGTTAGATCTGGTCAGGATAATCTTTACATTATGTTAAGCATAACAAGTCAACTGACTAAAGACACATAGATGTTTTAGTGCTGTTGGACCTTGGGTCTTCAAGCACACTCACCTGTAAAGGTTAGACATTTCTGTGGTGTCGTGTATTACAACAATGAAAAATGCTAGTATTGTACACAAGCATAAGATGAATGCAGAGAGAAATTCTACTGCATAAAGTGTCTGTCATTATTCACACTGAACATTGAAGTTTTTTTCTAGTGTGGGTCAGGCCTCCCTTTTTAAATATTTCACTATGTACATTTGACTAAGTAAAATATGCATGAATGTATTTCAGAATAATCAAATCTAATTTAGGTTCTAATTTAGAGCTCTTCTATTCAACAGGTCTCACTCTTCATATTCTGCATACTTGTGAATTGGAGAACTGTTTCCCATTCTGGAAAACATTTCTGAATGTTAAACAGATTGTACTGGAGAAGTACTACTCATTATTTTCTTAGGAATCTGTCTCAGGCATCCAAGCAGGATGCAAAATCCAGGCCATGTGAGCTAACACATACGATGAATAGTGATGATTTGAAGCAAACAGTTTGCAAACAGTGCACAGATTGAAAAGTTTTCATCAATCGTATTTAGCAAAAGCTTGTAAATAACACAGATATTCATGAAAGTCAGGAAAAATTTCTGAATTAAAATGAGACTTAAACACATGAAGATTTTGGGCTGGCATCTCCTTCTTAATTGGTTGTACCTTGAACCTTACTGGATATCTATTTCTCAAGATGGTATTTGGTGTAATGACCAAATTCCAAAAGTTCATTTTCTTTTTATGTATAATACATGGAAAGTGAGAGTGATTATGAAGCATCTGGTATCTAACACCACATTTCTCATACTGGAATGACATGGTCTTTCTAAACCCCAGCTAAAGGAAAATAATCCAAGGAAAGACTTGTATGCTTTACAGGTTCACGTAGCCTGGATTTCCTCAGGCTGCCAGAACTTGTAGACAATGCTAGGTGCCAGCCATGATAACACTGCTACAGGCAACAATTCCTGGTAGATACAAGTCTGCTCTAATTTTAGGGATTGCTTGAAAGAAACCATTCAGATTGAAATATAGATGAATGAGGGCAAGCAGCAACCTGAGATACCAAAGGACGTAAGTGACGGTATCTCTTTCATGTTTAATTCTGCTGCACTCCTCGTCAGACCCAGTGATGAAGAGGCAGGATCAGGCCAATGTGATGACTCTACCATCAAGGACGTGCTAGGAAATAATCAGGCACCATCCAAAAGCTGCATGAAACAGCTAATTTCAGCAGTTTGCCAGCTTAACTTTAATTTCAAGTAGAAATTAATGAACTGGTCTCTATTAGAACTGACTTCAGTTTGGTCTTACAAAGATGTGGGGACTGATGTGGCAGTAGGAACACTAGCAGTAAAACTGGTAACACATTCAAGGAATCTTATGGCTGTCAGAGCTTGCGTCTAAAACCCAAATGATTTCTCACTGTAAAGCTTATAAAAAAATACTCCAATTTTTATATACATTTTGATGATATCACAACCTGTAACTGCGTACTAGCAATTGTGCATGCATTTGTTATGTTTCTTTTAATTTTTTTCTGGTCTTTGGTGGGTTGGGGTTTTTTTGTGTTTGTTTGGTTTTTGGTTTGGGGGGCTTTGTTTTTGTTTTTGGGTTTTGTTTTTGTTTTTGTTTTGTTTTTCTTTTTAAGTCTGATTAATCTCTGAGGCTGACGCAGTATTTGAATTGGATGAAATAAAGGAGTCCCCCAGGAAGATATGAACAATCTCCCTGCCTTCTCTCATTGTACAAGATCAGCATCTATTTCTTCTGCTCCTCACTCAAAATGATGCCAAGAAATGACAATTCAACCATCCATACTCTGCAACGGGTGTTTTGTGGAAATAGAAAATGGATCTCTCCTCAAATATTACAGTAAAGTAGATTGATTTGCCAATATGTATATCTGGACTGGGAAGATCCTGTTGACCACAATGAAATAGAAGTATTCAGCATTTCAGCCATCATAAGCTGCCTCCCTAAATTTCTGCTATATTTTTGCCTGGATAAAATATTTGCTTATGCAATCTCTGCTATGTGAGAATGAAATCAAAGTCCCATCTCAAGGTTATGTCTCAAATCCAACCATCAGGAAAGCATTTGACCTTACATGTGATGAACAGTATATTATCACTCAATTTCTTCACAAAGGCAGCAAACCAACTCTAGAAGAGCTCAAAGTTTTCATCAATGTAACAAATTTGCTTAAGGCAACAGAGGGAGTCAGTGTCAACACTGATAAGAGCAAGGAAGTCTATCTGTGAAAAAAATGGTAGATTTTTTTTTTTGTTACACAAATTTGCCATACTAATTCTCCAAGCACTCAACAGGAATCTGAATGGATTAATTTCTCTGAAGTCTGGGGCACAAACAGTACATAAAAGAAGGTTGCCTTAAAATTGCCTTAATGCATTCTATAGGCCTGGTTGTGGAGGTCTCTCTCTGCAGATGAGTATTTTTATTTCCCTCAGGATTTTTTATATCACTGTTGTCCTCATGTTCTTGAGGCTTCAAACTGTTACTTACAAGACATTTTTCAATTTAAAATGAAAATTTGCCGAGCAAATCATACACTTGATGAATACCTCCTGCTTCTAGAAACACCTTCAAAATGTGTCTATATACATACATATATACATTTCCAGGTGGTAGGAATTAACCTGGCCTCTGCTAAACTGGTTAATTTAAAATGCATAAAACATCACAGGAGCTCAAGAGAGAGCAATCTAATGAATGTGGTGTTATATGCTCAGCTTCATTCTTCATCAATATTCATTTGCTTTCTCTACCCTGCCTTCTATGACTAAAAGACTTTTAAAAGTCTTTCTTCATTTTAAACATGACTCGGAACCAAACTCCCACTTCAGATGAGAGTCTCTTTCCTGCATCTACCTCCAGAGTGCAAAAGTTGTTCATGTCACTGCCCTTCATTGCATAGAGGCAAGTCAGTGAAATATCTGTTGGAGACCTTCTAGTAATACCAATTTAGCTTATATAGAGTGTCTGGAACAAATAAAATCTTCATTTATGTTGTCAAAGGATCCATCAGGAATTGTTTCTTTCATTTTGTTGCTGTGGAGACTTCATACCACAATTATTTCTTGTGTATGTGGAACTTCTGATCTTCAATACCAGTGACATGCCTAGACCTGTCCCCCTCCTCTCCTCACCTAGCTGGTGCATATCTACCTCTGGGTCTTTGTCTAGAAATAAGACATCTTTCAGGCAAAGAAGGCTGCATTCATACAACTGCAAACACTGCAATTGCTGATGCTGTTTCGTGCAAGCCTAACTGAATTTTCCATTTTTGCCATTGCAAGCACCACGGTGTTTTATGTGAGAGAGGTCCATGCATTTATGATGATGCACATATCCCTGGAGCCTGTATGGCAACTTGCAGTTCAATGACTGGCTTATTTTTTCATGTGAATGTTGCTGATTTTGGAGTCCACAGTGAAATTCCTTCTGTGATACTTTCCCATCAAGACAGCTCAAGTCAGAAGAGCAGTTCTCATATGCTCTGTCCCCTGTGGGTTATGGAATTTGGTGGAGTGAAGCTTCACTTTCTCCACACACAGTTGTACAAGGGCTGGTGCCTGTCAGAGTCAATTCATGTCCCCAGGCCCCTCCTATAGCCTTGGGTTTAATGATTCCCATGAGCTGAATTCAAGATTTCAGGTACATCAAGATGGTAGAAAACACTAAGCACAAGGGCTTACATGGGACCAAGACCACATAGATCAGACCATTGCCTCTCTAAACAAAATGACGTCTCTTGCTTCCTGACCCAGTGCCCAGGGAGGACCTTGGCACCCAGTGTCTCCCTCTTCATCAGGGAGCATCCCATGCATTTCCTACACTGAGAACCCTAGAGCATAAGCAATATCCCAGGCACGCTGCCCATCCAAAGAGACAGAGCCTTTTCCAAGCAGTGATTAACTAATGCCTTTAGTCTGTAAAAAATACTAATATTTTCCATATATTACACTGATTTTTTTGCTGTTTATAGTTTCGGGACTGTAAAAATCTCTCTTGCTGTGGAAAAGACTTCCCCAGCAGAGTGAAATACTAGATCGAAAACAATTTTCAGATCTTTCTCCATTCAGTGATCTGAAGCACTCAGCAGCAGGGAACATTGAAGTATGTCACCATCATCAGAGAATTTATTAATTGACTTTTCTGACAAGATTGCCTAGTAGTTACAGCCACCTTGTAATGAAGGTGTCAGTTCTTGCACTATGGAAAGTAACATCAGACCCTTATGAATGCTTGTTTCTGAATGAAGAAGAGCAGTTTGACAGACCTTCAGTCCAAGTAGCTTCATGTTTATGAAAGGAGAGGTCATCCAGAATTTGCCAAGGAACCAGCTGAACTTAAAGCTCTAGGATGCTGTCACTGTGAATTAACCAAGTTGCCTCGGGCAAAACCACACCATTTCCAGTGATGGAAAAGAAAACAGAGACATTTCAACCCTGAAATAAACTGCAAAACTTTCCTTTGTTTCATAGGTAAGATTTTAGTTCCAAGTTTTTAATCTGTCCATCATCAGAAGCTTAACAAACAAACAAATAAATAAATAAAACGATAAGTTTCTCATTACAAGATAAATTCTTTCCACTGTTAAAATATTAAATATTTAACTGATGACTAAAAAATTAGTAATATCTCCCATAGCGACTGCTGTACACCAATCCCTTTAAACAGTTTGAAATAGATCAAGATAAAAATGAAAGAAACTTAAAATACTTGGAGTGAGAAAGTCAAATTACTTTTGTTTCAGGAAAACTCCCCTTTATTCCTTTCATATGCACAAAGGTGCTTCAGAGGGAAGTCTTTTGTTTAATGAGTCACTTTCTAGGACCTGTAAACTCTTTTAGGAAAAAAAACACACACACACATAAAAAACCAAACCACACACAAAAAACCCTACAACAACAACAACAAAACACCAAAAAGAGACAACCCAACCAAAAAATCCCATTCTGAGATTGGAGGTCAAAATAACTTTATTATTAAAAAATTATTCTTAGGGTTTGTGGTTTGTTGGTGGTTTTTTGGGGGTTTTTTGGGTGGTTTTTTTTTTTTTTTTTGTTGTTGTTGTTGTTGTTGTTTTGGTT